>PNEN01001779.1:0-100197 GCA_002933655.1 Cercospora berteroae
GGAAGTGTCACACTAGCCTATCTGTCACACTAACCTATCAAACACGTTAGTGAACTGCCCTATCAGTTCTATCAACTACCCCAGTCAATACAACAACACCCCGCTTTTCGCCTCCAACGGCCACCACACAATGGCATGGCATGATCGCCCGTCGCTCTGGATGTAAGCAGGCCGACGGTGTTTCAGAATGATAGCGACTTTCGTTGGTGAAGAGCTCCAGATCCGCGTCTCCGGGATGACAAGGATGCCAAAGATACATGATAAGAAACAAGAAGCACTCGCGATGAGAGATAGAGTACATCCAGAGGTCCTTTATCTTTGCCCTAAGTCCTTGCATTCCACGTTCGGACTACCACGTGTGATGCCATGTGAACATATGAACCTTCTTGTGCCCCAATACTTTCAGTGCGAGCTTGAAGTCTACTTCGACGACGGGGTCTTCTGGCATTGGGTTTCGCATTGCCAGCTGCATCATGACAATACCACCAGGACTGAGGCAGAGAGTCAAGAAATTTCAGGTGCCGCAGCCTGAAACGGGAACCTATGCGATTGATCACTATACTTCTCCTGGTACGTAGGGGGGTTTTACCTCTATATTATCTTCTTGGGAAAGATTTAATTCCTTCGATGCCATGCTTGCTGACCCATCAACCACGCAGATCTCGTACCGTTGACTGAGGACCGGTAAGCTCTTTCATTTTCCACGGAGTGCAAGCACTACGAAATGTTGCTTACTGTGAGAAATGCAGTCGACGATGAGGTCCACCGGTAGTTTCGCCATTTACAATTACTCAACAGGCTCCGCGCTCATTGCGTTCGGGTTGAGTGGGAAACAAGCACTTGGAGCAGGGATCTTCTCGCCCATTGTTTTGGCGGCTTTGGCTGTTTTGTGTGGCGTATGTGTTTTCCTCTCCTGATCCAAAGCCAGCACCACCCTACGGACTATTGGCTGATTCGTTGTCTTGATATCGCAGTGGATGGGCGGCAGTCATCACATCACCTACAACGTTGCCGCTCGATCTTCTTGGGGCTTACGTGGCACGTATTTGCCGATTCTGATTGGTGTGCTCGATACATGCTGATCTTGTTGGAGCTTAGGAAACTTCTACGGGCTCTGCTCTGGCATACTGGTCACAGATTTCTGGATCGTACGGAAGAGACTTATCAAAAGTGAGTACTCGAACAACAGAATTCAGTGGTCCGAGGCTGATCTACTCGAAGCGGATGATCTATATCGTGGTAACAACGAGTCGATCTACTGGTACTTCAAGGGCTTCAATTGGAGAGCGTATGCTGCTTTCATCATCGGCGTAATACCTGCCATGCCGGGCTACGTCAGTAAGCACAAAGAGACTATCAATAGTATCCATGCAAATTTCAAGCTGATCTTCAATTTAGCCAGTGTCAGCGACTTGGATCGCGCTCCAAATTCGGCTATGAAACTCAGCCGCCTGGGATTCCTGACGGGTAGGTGCAGCAGAGATCGCATTTCGTTGCTACTGCCGATCGAGGAATTAATCGTTTGCCATAGGCATCTTCATATCTTCGCTCGCGTTCTGGTTCCTGAGCACGATCTTCCCTCCTCCTGGCATTGGGCAGGGTACCAAGACGCACAATGAGGATGAGCTCATTCTACCGACCGGTTATCGACAGGATTGTCCGACGCAGGGAAAGTATTCTGTGCCGATCGATGGGGTCGCAGTGTGCCGCGAGAGCGAAAGTGAGAAGCGAGAGGAGGGTTATGATATGGAGGGAGGAGTAAAGGAATCGGTAATAACGAAACTTTGATGTCCTGGCTTTAGTAAGCGTGGTGGACAGCAATCTGGAAAACGACTTTCACCTTATTTTCGTGCAGCGATTGCTCCGATTGATCGTGATGTTTGTGACAAAGAAATATTTTCGAGAGACTATTGAGCTTCCTCCGGCGCCCAGAATGTCTTCCCGTTGCCATCAAACCCCTAAGTCTCATTGTTTGCTCGGGAGTAGCAATGCCCTTCAAGCTAAAGGACCTTCTGATACCGTACAGAGTCTTCTTGACTTCTGCGCCCAGAGCTAGTCGTCAGGCTCAACCTTCGTTCCCATTCTCTCGAATCTCCTTCAACCCCTCCTTCAATATCTTCAGGCCCTTCATCCTAGATTCTCGAGATCTCTCCAACTTTGCAAAGATGTTCTTAATTCTCACCATGTAGTCTTCTGCTTCCTCCCACCGCTCGATCAGACTCTCAGTATACTTCGCATCGATTACGGCAGTGGGAAGTCGACGGGGCGTACGTTTCATGCCGCGACCCTTCATTATGACGTCCACTTCTTGAGAAATAGATGGTCGGGCTGCATCTTTCTGAAGGCCACGAAAAGTTCGTTCATCACTTTGGTTTCCGGCTTCACGTAACGAGTAGGTTGAGCTCGTGATTTCTGCTTCTTTCTCTGCGGCTGTTCTTCATCTTCCTCTTCATCTTGCTCGTCCTCCTCCATCTGCTCTTCCCCCTCTTCTTCCTCCTCTTCTTAATCCATTTCTCGATCCTGTTGCTCACTCTCGGGTGAATTCCTCTGCGACTGCCATTTCTGAGTTTGGTGTTGCACTGGAGACGAGGGTGTTCGAATCCTCTGCTGATGGCCATGCGTCCTCTTTCCCAGGAATAGCGTACAACTCGGCGGTCGCGTGCGACAAGCACCGTCTCTTCTCTTCGAGAGTGCGACATGAAGGGTAGTGCCGCTGTTGAAACGCAACATTGATGTGGTTAGAAAGAGCCGTCGGGTCAGCTGCTAGGGCGGCAGCATCTGTAGCCGGCGATGGCTCTGCTCTATTTGTAGCATTCCGATTGCAATGGACGTGCCGTGCGCCAGTCATGATGCTCGTGTTCGCCGATTTTCTTCCACTGACGGTACATTCAGTATCGGGCACGAGGTCACGCAGTCATATATGTCGAGTTGAGCCGTGATTGGCAAACATATGCTTCTTTGGCGAGAGCTAAACTGTAGCAAAGCGTTTGTTGCCGCATGTCTCTTTCAAGGGTTGCAACCTGCCTCGACATCTTCAAAATTATTGGCCTAAGCCAGATGTGGCGAGGCATTTCGAAGAAAGGTTGCGAAGCGAAACTTGTGTTCTGAGCTGTCTAGCTGCTCAAGCTGGAAGCCTTGGGTCGTCTTGGCCAGCTTCACAGCAGAGATCTTGACCTCGCGTACATGACGCAAGCGATGCTCTTCGTCTAGGGCCGCTCGGCTGAGGAAAAGGGTGTTTGCAGGACGGAGTCGTTAACGTTGTTGGGAACGCTTTATCGAGTTGAATCTTAACTGCCCCTTCTCCGTTCGCTCAGCGTCCAATTACTGCAAGTATCGTCCCTGAAGGGCTCAGGAGAAACTCAAAGTACTAACCCACACCGCATCCATGGAAGCTGAAGACAAAGTCTGCTGTTCTGATCGAACGAGTGCGGAGCCGCCAGGTAGCCATTGGCCTCTATGGCAGGGGCAATGTCAACACCAACGCAGCTGTTATGGAGAATGTGGTCATTGGAGTCGTGCCGCTGTCTCCGTGTATAAGCAGGTCATCGGCCAGAGTTGGCGCTTGAGCACTCAACGCAGCGCATTTAATTTGCAGGTCTTGCTGAGGTCGGTGAGGCTAAGAGATCATGATCCCCGACCAGTGTCGCGGGTTGTCCGATTATGATTAGTAGGCATGCCACTTCCCAGTACGTACATAGGCGACTTCTCATCGCCGTCAAGTCAACAACCCTGTTTCTAATCTATTGAATCTCAGTCTTTCGTTTTCTCTTATGTATCATTGCCCGTCTTCTTCTGTCAAATCCTCTCATCACACTATTGGCAGGACTTCTTGTCGAGTCTCCCTTTTCCATCCACCTCAATGTTACGCGCTTCGGCAAATGAATCTGGAGAAGAATCATAAGGTCAGGAAGAAGTTCCTCTTAGCCGGCCAATGCCACGAGCCTTTCATGCTGCATTGACTCTTTCGTAAAAGTGTACGACCTCAACGGTCGCCAAGTCTGTGGCGGCTTCAATGACCTTTTCATCCGACCACGTGTTTCCCACAGCTACAATCTCGCGTGACCCTGCTCAGTCGGGTCATTCTCTTGAAGTTTCAGCAGACTCTCTTGCATCGTTTCAAATGCTTCCTTTCTCGCTTCTTCCATTCTTCGTCTCTTCTTCCCCTTCTCAGCATCCTGTTGGTAGAGTTCCGCCATGCGCTCATCGGCTTTCCTGCCCTCTTTAATCATCTTGCTGCTACGTGCTCTATCGAACTTATTCGGCGGGCGAGCATAAGGGTCCCACGTGGCCCTCGCAAGTCGAAGAATGCCATGATCTCGTACCTGAAAATCGACAATTTCAGCGAGGTACACGAGTTCCAGGAGTGGTAGTTTCCTGACGAGTTTGACAACTCCTTCCACTCCGATAGACTCTTCCGCTCCGTGTACGTTCGCCGTTACTCCTGCATCTACCGGTGTCTGAGTTGAGTCGTTAGACACTGATTTGCTGCGGAAGTATACTGGTGGTCCCGGAAAATTGGGGTTGAAGCTGAAGCCTTGAAAAGCTGGAGTGGTAGCAAATGATCTTGAGGCATGGTTCGAACTGACACCCCCAGTCGCATCTAGAGACCCGGACCTGCTACCCGAGTATACTGATGGTTTCCGGGGTGCTGGAGGGCAGAGAAGTCGGTCGACATTGGAGCCCTTAAGTGCTGGAGCCGTGGCATACGATCCCAAGAAAAGCTGCGAACTTACATTTGCAGCCGCATCGACAGACAATGACCTGCTGCTCAAGTATACCGGTTGTTGCAGATAGTCTGTAGTGCGTAGGAGTGGATTCACGTCGGAGCCTTGGGTTGCTGGAGCGGGAGCATTCGATCTCGAGGGAGGGTCCGGGTCGACACCATTCGAAGCGAAGGCAGTGCGAATTGGAAGTACAAATTGGTCTATATCAGCGATGGTATTAGCTCCGTACTGAATTGCAGACTCAATCCATAGCCCCGTAACCTGTGAGCGGGCGTCGTACTCACCGTTAGGACGAACCACGCTACCCTGCGGATGCTCGGCGACGTCTGAAGAGTCACGTCCACGCTTCTGCAAGCGAGAGGGAGGCTTGTGCTGTGGTTTGGTCATGTTGCCTTTCAGTGACAGACGAACTTTGATGAGAATCCTCGTTGGCTAGAATAGAAGTGGCGACATCACGGTTTTATCATATGTGATCAAAGCAGCAAACTTATGGTCTTTTGTCCGTGGAGCCAGAAGCTTGCTACTGCCGTCTCTTCCAACACTTCGGCAATGCCTTGTCATTGAAACCGTCGCTATAGCCAGGCATTGCGACGCATTTCGAGGAAGTGTCAAGAAACTCCATCTCGCTTCCCAATCGCGATTCTATGCTTCGATAGCAGAGTTCGAAGTTAAATTGAGTGCAGATGGGTCTTTCTGCTCAGCTTCATGCTTTGATGCAGCGTTTCTCCCCACTAAACCTTTCTGATACGCTGTCATATAATTCTCATCGTTCCAGTCGTCCACTTCGAGATCAAAATATCCACGTTGGTGAAAAGATTTGGGCACAATCCCCAACGCTCGTCCTGGTCACGTTAGCACAATTTGCGTTACCGACAAAGGGAAAGCGTTTACCATTGATGCGATTGTCTGAAGCCAGGTGAGTTGCAGCTTTCCCGGCATCCTTGATGTCACAAAATTCCGCACCCGTGGCTCTAACTGCATCCCAAAATTGTTGCGGGGCGAGACTCGTCTGTATGAACCTGCATCATGTTAGATCGTGAGTTCTGTTATAGAATAGCTTTCTTTGCATACCAAGGCGCAATCAGGTTGACTCTGATGTCTTGTGCCGGTCCAGTCCGACGAATGCTTTTCATGATTGCACGAACGCCATGCTTAGAAGCATTGTACTGGGGCGCGTCCGCATGGTCAAGATATCCAGAAAGGCTGGCAGTCATGATGATGCATCGGTCGCGGTCTTCACCCTCAGGCTGTTTCGTCAAGTAATACATAGCCAGCTTGACAGTGTAAAACACCCCAATGATGTTGACTTTGAGAGTAGTAAGCTCAGGCTCAACCGGATCGCCGTTGGAATCTTCAGTGTGTATGAGAGAATCATCGGGAAGACCGATGCCAGCGTTGGCGATAACGATGTCGATGGTCTTGCTCGGCGACTTTTCCAGAGCAGTCTTGAAAAGTTTGACTTGGTCTTGCCATACCAGTACGTTGCCGGGCACGAACACGACGTGGTCCGAACCAAGCTCGCTCACTAGTTTCTCGGCTCGATCCTCAACGATATCACTGAAAGTCACAAATGCGCCGGCTGCCACGAAGTGGCGCATGTAATGTTCGCCAATCCCTGAACCTCCGCCTGTAAGGACGACACTCTTGCCTTTCAGCGAGGAGAGATCTGGTGTCGTATCACCAGGAATGGCTTCGCTTCGTGTGAACTCGGTATTTGGAGCCATTTTTGGACCTTGATGTTGGGCAGAGCACAAAAGCTAGGACTTGACCATTTATATTGCCTCAGAGACCGTTGCGCAATCCAACAAGGCAGGCAAAATCCGGAGCTGTCTGAAGCTGTCAGAGGTACTATTGACCTGTTCGAATCTACAAGCCTGTAGTTTCTCGTAGGCTCCGGTTATGACTGCACAGCTGAAGGAGCCGAGGACCATGTGCTCAGTCGAGCTGAAGCTAGCTTAAGCTCGGCAGTCCTATAGAGGAAGGTGACAGTGACATCTTCCCTGCGATTCGACCATGTTCATTTGACAATCATTGAGTCAAGCGTGCCGAGTCGGAGCAGAACATCCATTCGTGAGCTCGGGCCGTCGCGAAAGGGGTGATTTTAGCGAATGCCTTGATTCCATCAGAATTTGACGAGGGGAAACATCATTACCAAGACAAGAGGTTGCTCCGTCAGCCGACCTCATCGAATCCTTCCATGCACCTTTTTCCATCCTGTCTGCAACAGCAGTGACTCTATACGGCCCTCCTCATGATGACTGCCGCCCTAGACACGAAGTTGAAAACGCCGGATGTCAAGACTGCGTTTCTCAACCTGGTCTCCCAAAAGACATTCGCGGAGAGAAGCGGAACTCTTCACCTCACTTTCTCTTTACACAAAGACACTGGCAGTGCTTCAAACTAAAACATAGATAGGAGACGGACAGCCAGACTTACAGGCAGTAGTGAGTGACTAGATCCTGAGCCGTCATCGTCAAAGCTTACTTGGACAAGATCGCATATCATATCGCACGAAGTCCAGAGTGGACCACCTATCGAACACTGGCGCGGACTACAACGAGACGTCCAGCTTATATGATGCCTGCTGATTCTGTTAGTAGTGCCAAGCTATTGGTCCTTCACTCCACGTCACGCGTGCATTTCCGAATGAGAATACGCGACACGTAATGGTTTCGACCGTAGCTATACTTCAACCCGCAGACTTGCGGTCTCGCTCTGATCTTACAGGTTCCAGGAAGCATGAAACGTAGTTTGATCTGGGCATGCTTCTGGCTGGCACCCGGATTGCACTGACCGCGGTTTTGCATTTACCTGTTATGGAAGAGAAGCACGGGGAAGCTCGTGCACATCCGACACTTCTCACGATGAGTTCCACGGCCACCGCAGTAGTGCATGCTCACTGACAGACGTTGCAGGTATACCTTGTTGATCATCGACTTGCAGACTTGAGCATATCCTCCCAGCCAATCGTTCTGCCATAACAGCTCAAGCCGGTCTGCTGCTCCTACACGGTGAGAATCCTCCCCGGCGACCTGATATTTGAGCTGTACCGGTCTCTGAGACACTGCCCTTAGAAGAGTCCCATCAAACATCAACTTAGAGCTGTTTCTGCACTACAATATCGCCATGTCGAGCTACATCGGACCCAACATTTACCTTTTCGAGTGTGTGCTACAGCAGGGTCTCTACATGAGCCTCCAGAACGGCGGAAAAGCAGATGGAACGAAAGTAGTCACGAAGTAAGCACACATCGAACCTATAATGCCCTGTCAGTTCTTTCGGTGCGGTGGAGAGAATAACAATGATAGGTCCACCAAGACAGACGATAAGAACTCTCACTGGGCCATCGTTTATGCCGGAATGGGTGACTCCGGAAAGGAGGAGTTTAACGTCCTCAACAGGGCCACTGGTACGTACCTGGGTTCCACTTGTAAGTATACCACGGCTAAGGGACGTTCAATTGCCAATGTTCTGAGCACTGATCTATACTATAGGGGACGCCAAAGACCAAGATGATGTCACTTGTGGCCTGGCCAGCTCTTGAAACAACGTTCGGCGTTGAGGCATTGTCCCTTTACGGAACAAGACTGGACTGTACTTGTAAGTGCAGACCTATGAACAATCAATTCGTAAACAATACTTGGACGTAGTCCGTTGCGATGAATGCTGACGACATCCTCGAGGCTTGTGCCTATGAGAAACACACAGGCTTGCCTCGGGATCAGGGGAGGAAGCAAGAGTGGTAGTCATGAGGACAAACAAGTGGTTACGTACAACGTCAAGAGCAAGGACAAGGACTTGACGTGGTACTTGCATCTTGCTCCCGATGCTTTCCCGAATTGCGTAGACGTTGGGGTCCAATTGTGAAGATACAGAAATCTGCATACTCTTGCAAATTGGACATCAGGAATTGAAATGCAATAGACTTTTGAGGCATTGCCGTGTTGCTAGATATGAGGAACGAATTAAGCACGAAAATAATGTCGTCAGCGCTTGTGTTCCGCGCTTGTCATATCAATGCCATTACAGATGTTCACCCATAGCAAAGACTGGCGATCTTCATTCGGGAAGGCTGAGATAGCGGTTGAACTCTGTGCGCCGCTGGCACTCTGAGCGTGCCATGACATCAGCGCATCAGCAATCGCACTTGTCCCAAAGACATCAAGTGAAAACAGAAAAACCCTCCACGACGTGGCGCACACCGCGTCCAAACTTCTACTGGTGTCCTACATCTTGAGATTCAGTAGTTATCGGGGTTCTTCATTAGAATGGAGAATCGATCGATGTGCTAATATTCGCTCAGGTTCCTTAGGTAAGATGTGTCTAGACTCCTGACAGACCGAAGTCGGTCATGCTCGTTCACATCAAACCACACAGTTGCAGAACTTCTGCACAGAATGACTCCGTGGACACATACTCCGTTTGAGCTAGATTGTATATCAGGCCAAGAGTCGCAAGGCTTCTCGCTTCCTCCATCGCAAGGCACAATCTTCTCGCATGCACGCTATGTCGCCAGATTCGCGCCAGAACCCTTGAGACATGCAATCTATTCTGCGGCCACCTTTGCCGATCAAGCTTTTCTTGCTTTGCGGCTATCACATGGAGATTGCTGTGGCGTGTCCGTTGCATGGCTTTTGCAACCATGGCGGCCTGTTCTCTCCTATGTTGAAACGTTCGATCAGAAGGCATACATATCCCGCGACAAAGAGTGCAGCTAAATCGATGAACATCGTGGTTTCGGGAGCTTCTGTGGAACGGAAATGTCGTCGCTTGATTGATAACGAAGCAGAAACAAACTCGGTACTGCGAGCAACATAGCAAATATGACGCTACGAAGGCCACACGACGTGGACGGAACAGGAGCCGACAGGTGTATAGCACAGTAAAACGCCTGGTGAGGAGGGGCTGGAGTCAAGCCGTAATGCATTGGCAGAACAGGCCTTCTAATCAGCGGGATTGGACGATAGGCATCGATATCCAAATTCTCGATCTCATCAATACTTTGTCTCCTTTCCTGCATGCCTTGATACTTACCCAAATTGACGACCCGAAAGCTCCCTAGACAGATGTCGATTCCAAGTACAGGAGTGTACTGTCCGACCAGAAGCGTTGCCTTTTCATCATCCGAAGCTTGTTGGTTTGCGGCTCAAAGTCGCCAACATTAGCCGGCTACTTATGTACAAAACAACTTAATCTGGGCTCGATGCAGCCTGAACGGCCAGTGGGCTTACTGCGATGGAGACTCAGCAGAACATGTTGACGGCAAATTGTTCCTATCACGCTCAGTCTGGATTGCGCTTCGGGTACATCACGTCAAAGGAGGTATGCGCATCAACCCTAATCACGTTCTCTCCAATCTCCTGCGCCCCTTCATCCTGGGCCATTGTTGTGGTGTGCTCCAAGCTTAACTCGACATGGTACCACAAACGTCCGGGCTCAAAACTTTCCAAGCGGGTGTTTCGAGCCACCGTAGATTCTGGCGCAACCTCAAGTGACTCGACCGAGCACTAAAGCCGACCGTTGCTTATATTTTAGTGTGGTTGATTGCGCTCCTGAGGCTCTGCTGGGTATCCTACGAGCGGATAATCAATGGTTCGGATCAATAGGACGTCAAGCTTTTCGGGTGAACAAGATCACCCTGGACATCTTCGAGCAAGCAACCCTGTTCCTAGATTCCAAAAGTTAGACCGCGGAACAAGTCTGATGATTCTCATCTTAGCGAATGGACATGAGGAGAAGATGACGGTCAACTCAGATAAGAGCGTTCTGCGGAAGCTGTGCTCTGGGTTGCGAAAGTTTGGCGACATGTTCTCGACGTTCCAGTTTCCAGCCACATCTCACTGGCGAACAGTAAGAAGGCAGATTTCCCTGATGGAGAACATCGAATCGACCCTGGGCTTTTCTCCTTCTGCACACCAACCACACTTTCAACGAGCGGAGAGCATGCTGACAGGGGTCGGTTGACATGCGACATGGGCAGATACTTGTCTCTCAATACCAACATGCTCACCTTTGAGGCAGATGGATGGTCTTCAACCACAGACTGGAAGCCGTCCGTCTGCCAAACTCGAAGAGAAATCGAGACTCGCTCTTGACTAGAGGTCGTACTGTAGCTCTCTGCCTCGTACAGCAGTCTTCACAGCCGCCCACAGCTTTGCGACTCGACAGGGTACTATCGATAGACTGCCGTTCCTGCATAATGCAACGGGTGGTTCATCCAGCCCGATGTGTAAACCAACGCGTTTTTTGTCGTTGTACGTGATGACATCGACCGGGGCAGAGACAATCAACTTGGTCATTGAGACTACATAACAAGGCAGCGTATACACATACGCCGACGCGAGCGACACACTGCCTCTTTGAGGACGATCCAAGGCATCGCTACAACTTTTTGGATGGCGTTGCGCCTCAGGACGAAGGAGCAAAATCCGCATTGCGCAGGGATCGCGGAAAGTCAAAGACGAGATCTTCAAGGCTCTTGCCAGGCCATAACCATGGTCAAGGAGGGCACTTGTATCCTAGCTTGGCCGCCGGCACATACATCTCCCCATCTGGTCCCCTCATAGAGACCGTCGAGCTGACAACAACTTCCCTCGAACCGCTGTGCGCGCAAGACCACGACGCAGTCCCGCGCTCCTACAGGACGATCTCTCCCTCGCGCCATTCGAAAGGCAATGCTCACACGAAAATGTCGACTCTCGATCTTGCTCACACACCAGCGGCGGAGGCGCCACCTGGAATGGTGTCGAATCTGCAAAACCCTCACATCAGAAACCATGCGCCGACCTTCGTACTTGCGATATTCGGCATGTGTATAGCAACAATATTGCTGACTATGCGGATCTATACCAAAGCAGTGCTGGCACGTATCTTTGGTATCGATGATGTGTTCTTGATTTTCGCATGGGTAAGCGGCTGTCCGACCTAACGACTAGTAAGAACGTCCTAATTCCGCTACAGGTCATGTCATTGATAGTTCAGATCTTCATCCTCTACTTGAAGGGTGCCGGTCTCACAGGAGTGCACATCTGGGACATCTCGCTGGCGTAGGCATCTCAATCTATGCCACTTGCCGATCTTCAAAGGAGACTAACTTCCACTAGTGACTTGAAGCATATCGTGCCCATCACCACAGCCATCAGCATTGTCTACCTCGCATTTATGGCGTTCGCGAAGTTCTCAATTTTGATATTCTATATGCGGCTCTCGCCACAAAGGTGGTTCAAGTACGCTGTCTACGCCACAATGGCCCTGACTGCAACATTCAGCCTCGTCTTGATGCTGTGTCTGGCATTTGCATGCGTTCCGCTCAAACGAGTATGGGATCCGACAATCACCGAAGGCCATTGCATCAACCGCGGAAATGTCTTCATGGCTACTGCCGGACTCAATGCAGCAACAGACATAATCATGCTGGTTTGTCGCTCAGAATGGATGACGATATCTGACAAGAAGCTAACAGAGCCTCGCAGTTCTTGCCTATGCCAATAGTATTCAAGTTGCAGGTCCCACGGGTACAGAAGATTGGTCTGGTAGTGATCTTCAGTGTCGGCTCAACGTAAGTCGCAAGATTACTCGCCACGTCCACCAGCATCCACCAAGCTCACTATTTTACAGCACAGCAGCGACAAGTATCGTTCGACTAGTGCTCATGCCACCACTCATCGCCAATCTCGACATGCCATGGGCACTAACAACGCCGTCATCCTGGATTTGTATCGAAGCCAACCTCGTGATCATCTGTGGCTCCTTGCCCATTCTGCGACTTTTCTTGAAGCACACCTGGCCTCGACTGATCGGCGAAACAAGCTACGGAACTGGTCGATCCAAAATCACTGGCAATCCAGGTAGTGAATCAGCAGAGCTTTCCAATCTCGAAAGAAGCAGAAACGGACGGCCGAAGAGATACTCTCGAATGAACGATTTCAGCCGAGGAGAGACTTTGATGGAGGATGAGAGGGATGGGAGTGAGACGTTCATCATCGATGATAAAGAGGTAAGTTCTTGGCAAGTTTATCACACTCAGTGAAGCTGACGTGTCCCGATACGATAGAATGTCATCGTACACACGGAACCTGTCGAGCAAATCAGGCCTACAAGACCTTTCAGCCAAATATATGGCGGGCCAGGAGTACCTCCGAGCCCGCCATCAGGGCACGCAGAGCCGCCGCCAAAACCATTCTAGGCACAAGGGAGCAATCTGCATTGTAAGCACGTGTTCTGAATTCGGCAGTTGGAATCCTGAAAAGTCCCAATTGAAGGCTGAAGGTTGAAGGCCTTAGAAATGGGAGTTTTGTGTGAGTTGTCCTGCAACCATTCGCTGGCCGATTGACTTGACTTACAGCTTCACGGCAAATACATACATTAACCACTAGCTCGTAGACTGCTCAGTTGCCAAATACTTATTGTCCGAGAAGTCCCCAGCATGTCTCTCACTTGGACTCGTGTTCTCCTGAACAGCTTGCTGTGTCTCAGCTCAACACTCTTGATGCATTTGGCTCTCTCACACAACAACGCCGCGTCATGCCATGATCGTTGCGTTGCATTCGCCCCTCCTTCAGCAGCACTTGACAAAACATTCGATCTCACGGCTCCGCGTTACTCGCACGGAATATCCGTCGGCGACACAAAAGGATTGATGTCAATATCATTGTACTCAATCAAATTGCCCTTCTTAGGCGTGAAATCAATCGTCCCATCCGCCTTCTTCTGAATCGGGAATTCACTAACATAACTGTATCACCAACATTAGCATCATCAGCCGAGAACTTTCCTCTCCACACGATCCGAAACCCGCGTCAACCCAGGATAAAAACTTACTAAGCCCTACTGCAATTCCTCCCATCATACGTCGTATCGATCAACCCCAAAACATGGAACGTCTTCCTCTCCGCAGAGTCCTCAACAACAGTCGTGATATTCGGAAGATGATTCCAGTGTTTGTTTCCATTTGGTGGCATGAGTTGTTGCTTGAATGCCAGAATTGCGGCTGAACCGGTGGCAGTTCTACCGCGGACGATGAGTTTGCCATTGGGGATGAAGAAGTCGGTGAAACCGGTTGTGGCGGTGGAGAGTTCGGCTTCGTAGTAGAGACTGGAAGTGGCAGATTGACGTGGTTAGTTTGGATACGGAGAAGAAGTGTAGTATAGAGCGTACACATCGAGATAGTTCTTGAATTCGGCGTCGACGCCTTCGCCTGCGACGTAGCCTGACATGTCGACTGCAGTGGCCAAGCCGAGGAGGCTGGCGGCCGCGAGGGTGGAGAAGCACTTCATGTTGATGAGTTGGATCGTGATTGACAAATCAGTACTGTAGCAGCATCTCTTGAGTCGAGCGGATTCATCACCGCTCTTATATCCAAGAAGTAGACGCGTGGCACAACATACCGCGCATCGTGCTGCAGTAGTTGCTCGGCGTGCTGCGATCTAGTGCCGGGCATAGCAAATCGACTGCGTTACTAAAGCGCGATAGCGCGTGTCGTCCGTACTCGCGTCGCATAGGCAAGACATAGGTTCCATGAGCGATTTCCCCATGGAGTATAGCTTTGCATAAGGCCAAGTGATAGTGATGCTGACTGGCTGACGAGGGCCCGAGCCACAGATATGCCGAATGGCCGGATAGGAAATCTTCACGCTTCAACTTCGTTGCGAGCTGTATGTTTCAGCTGCTTTGACCTCAGTCGTCTCTCCAGTTGGGCTCTACTGGCACGCTTGACAAGCTTTCAAGACCGTCCCAGACCGTACGCCTAAGCTTTGAAGAAATGTTTACAGCGACCTCCAGCCGAACATCCACTCTTCATTCTGAGGCTGCTGGTGGAGCATGCACGGCATTGGTCAAGCGGTTGAAGAAGCCGCATCTTGTTCAACATGAGATCTCAGTCCTCGTGAAGTCAGCCACGAGGTCAGCGGCCACCGCACCTTGCAATGGAGCTCTGATCGAGCGAGGGCCTGCATCAGGATAATTACTCCAACGTTTGAGTATGGGCAAATAGGAGAATGGAATAGTGCAATCGAAGTTGAGAAGAAGAGAAGTGTTGGTGCACAATACCTCTTTCCGTGCAAGATGTTTTCATTGCATCTGATCTCAGCCCATGACCATACCTTCTTTGGGTATCTCAGTCCGCTCTTCCACGGCAGATGTTGCTTCTGTCGATTCACTGGTGTCGATCTTCGTGGCAGTTCCATTCGTGTTCGCATGTCCCTTGCCGCTCATCTCCTGTTTCGATGCAGCGCCATTCGTCGAGCTCTCTGGCACGGAAGTCTTCACAATCTCGACATGGCCATCAGCCGATACCCCAGCCTTCTCCTTCTCGGCTTTTTCCGCAGCTAGTCGCGCCATCTCCTTCTTGCTTAGCTGCAGGCTGCCTTTCTCCAGAGCCTCCTTGGGTAGAGGCCGCACATATGGCTGGCACACCCAAAATGGGCGCTTACATCGCCTCACAGCTGCAGTACTGGACAGAGCAGGATCTCCGTCCTCCTCGTCTACAACATCTGGAGTCTCGAACTTCGCTGGGTCTTTCTCGTATTCCAGCAGTCCCTCCTTGACAGCGGCTTGGGTCAGTTTCAGCACATTCTCATATGCGTCAATGTCGCCAGCCTTCGATCGAGCCAAAGCATCTCGGACATCGTGGTGTGTGCCGACGAGAGATCGCAAGATGTGGAAGCAGTGTGGCTGCATAGCAGAGAGATTCGGATTCGTGCACTTCTCATGCTTCACTCCAGTCTTCTTCTTCTCCTTGGCGGCCTCACGCTTCTGTTTCTTCGTAGGAGCTTGTCCTTCGACATCGTCCTCGGCGCCCCTCTTGAGACCATTCGTGTTGCCATTGGTCCCAGGCTGTGAATCGGAGGGCAGAAATAGTTCCTCGCGCTGCGGTGGATTCTGGTGGAGGACGTACTTGTGTGTAATGTCCAGATAACGCCTGAGAACAGCATCTGCTCTGTAGCCGCCCTTGCCGTCCCGCCCTCGCCAGTATTCTCGTCCTTCTGCCCCGACTGGTGGTGCTGTCCCGAAGATGCTCGGATCGTACAAGTTTCCCTCAGCGCTCATGACTGCGTCTGCGCCTGTCGCATCGAGGCACTTTTCAATATCGTCATGCTGCAAGATGTTGCCGTTTGCAAAAATCACAGTCTCTTTCGGGAGTTCCTCTCGCAAATATCGAATTACAGACCAATCTGCCAGGCCTGTCTCATGCCCTTTCTGATGTCGCTGTCGTCCGTGTACTGTTATGATACTCGCGCCCGCAGACAGGATCATCTTCGCATACTCCAACGTCTTTTCTTTCGTCTCTTGAACCCTGAACTTGGCTGTCACCGGAATATCCAAATTCTTGTGCAGATTGTTGATCAACTTGTAAATGGTGTCCCAATCCTCTTGCAGAAATGCGCCATAATTTCCCCTCTTAGCAATTCCCTGTGGACATCCCAAATTCAAGTCCACAGCATCACAGTAGGGGGCGACCATCTGTGCAGCCTTCAAGAAAAGGTCTGGATCGTTGGCACAGAACTGAACGAAGAGAGGGCGATCGATCTTCGGGTTGCCGTCCAGATATTTGTCCTCTTCCCCCATTGTCTTCAGATGTTCCACATCTGGAGGATCGGCCATGGTAATCGGCGGCTTTAAAGGCTCGAAGTGATTCGCTCGGTATTTGGGATTATCGGAGAACAGTTTCGCGTGGAACATGGGCGTGTAGCAGAGGATACTAGATCGCAGCTCTGGTGGAAGGAAAGAGCGAGTGAGCATCCGCCATACGAACTCGGATTGATCGACCATTGGTGCAACGACATATTTTGGCGAGCCGATGGACTCGTAAAAGGCGCGGCCTTCAAGTTTTGCGGCAGCCATTGTGACGGCGGAGCGGTGTGGGGTGAATGAAGTGGGGATTGGCGATCGAGAGCCGGCTCGTCGTAGGAGACGTCGAAGTTCTGCTGCTACAGACATGCAGCGCCGGTCGGTGGTATCATGATGTTGGTACTTGAACAAAAGTTGTCGAGACAAGTGACGAGGTCCGGCCATTCGGCGGAATTGTTGCCGCTGTCATTGATGTGGCTATCGTCAATACTCGTCAATATATTCATTTTGGGGCCCACGTTGCTCACAACTTCTCTTTCGTCCTCCTCTGCGGACAACAGCATCTACTACTACCACCTGCACTCACACGACAAGACCCCAAAGCCGCTGGTGCTTACCTCCCATGCGCTGGCACGAAGATGGTCGTCCTCTAAAGTGACCACTCCAAGTTGTCCAGTCCGCAGCAGCGCCCTAGGAACGTGCTGCGCACCTCCCGTCTGGCTTCCCTTGGACGCTGCATTGTGGAATCACCACGAACCCAGGACCGTCCTGTTTCTTTTGCTGACCATGCACCTTCGTCCAGTTTCGCGGCATGTATGGCGCTCTAGCTCGCCACCATAGCAGACAAGCAGTACAGACCGTGCCGAGCCTCAAGAACCATCCAAGTCCAGCAAGAATACAGTCTCCAGTGGCTAGACATACATCAAAGCATACCGGCCATGTGCCTCAATCCTTCGCTTCGCCCTCTTGCCAAGTGAAATGTTACTGCCAGCAACAAGAAAAGCGAGCCTCTCTACTGGTTGGCCTGTATTTATGCTCGCGGTATGTGGCCCTTCTGTGCAAGCCTCGTCTTGGCTGCCCAGCCTGGCTGTGAACAGCACCTCGGACTCGTCTCCTCTCCATTGCGCCTGCATAAGTGAAGCAGTCTCGCATCCGCGTTAGCTCTCTCACAGATATGCAGCATGGCTTCTGCCTTCACGTACTCTGCGGTTCCCGCCGAAGAGAAAGCACTCGTGCATGAGACTGACCTGCGAGCAGTACACGAAGATGAGACGCCAAAATCCTTGCCACGTTCGCGATGGAAGACCTGGAAGGCGGGCGTTGCTGCGTGCGCTGCCTTGTGCTGCGTTGTGCTCCTCACAAACGTTGTCCTCACGGTGGTCGCTTTTCAACAATTCGCGGGCAGTATGATGGCAGGTATCGGCACAATTTTTGAAGGTTCATGCGATGCCGTAGATGCATGGTCAACTGGTCTACACGTTATCATCAACGTCTTGAGCTCGGCGATGCTTTCGGCCTCGAATTATACAATGCAATCATTGGCCGCCCCAACACGAGCTGAGATCAACAAAGCACATGCGAAGGACGAGTCAATCGACATTGGCTTGCTGAGTTTGAGCAACGTTACGGGCAAAGTCTCAGCGGGGCGGACCTGGGCTATCTGGATACTGGCTCTTACAAGTATCCCAATTCACTTACCCTACAACTCTGCCATCTTCAAGACGATTGACAATAACGTCTATGGTGAGTCGCCAGCTTCGAAGCGACCCTTCGCAACTGATCGTCTTGTCAGACATATTCTTGGCCGATGAGAACTGGTTGGACGCCGCGCCCTTCAAAGCCACTAGTCTCCCCTCGGACGAAGGAGGCTTCGAACGTCTATACACCTACAATGCCAGTAATAGATACTATCCATACATAGACGAGCCGAGACGAGACTTTGGGCCATCCTACGATTATCTACGAGAAAAACAAAAGTGGTTCAGCGAAAACTTCCGCAATGGTAGTGCGGTGCAAAGATTCGACAACGCATAGTGCATGGCGAAGTACGGACAGCACTATATCGGTGGTTATGGTAATGTCCTACTCATCACAAGTCCGTCTCCAGAGCAAGACAACAGAACCTTTCTATGGTGGAGTACCATCGACCACGACAGATGGCCCAGCGGATGGTTTGATCGTCATCAGCCAACGTCTATGGACTGGGTCTTTCTGGGTGGAAACGAGGAATGGATTCGCTCTCATCCCGATCGATGGAGCGCAAACAATCGCATCATCGACTGTTGCCTCAGCAGGATCAACGAGCCGAAATGTGAATTGCAGTTCACGGTCCAGGTTCTGCTTGTGGTCATTGTCTGCAACGCCGTGAAGAGCATCATCATGCTTTCCGCGCTGTTCCTTCACCGAGAGGCAGTACTCGTTACCATCGGAGACGCAATTGCCAGCTTTCCGAAATCCTCAAGTCCGACGAGGTCCAACTGGGAGGCGCGCGAGATACCAAAGAAGACACTTCGATGGAGGCATACTTCACCCTGGCGTTGGTTCTTCACCATTCCACTCTGCCTCGGCGGCATCGTCACAGCATCAATCTATCTCCACAAGGGTCTTACCTGGACAGGCACGGACAACTCAACGAGAACATCGCTAGCAGCGAGCGGCTTCGGCACACTGAACCCAAGCTCCATCATCGGTTCCGGTCCTGCGCAACGCGGCTTCGAAGGTCTCATCGGCTGCATTATTCTAGCCAATATCCCACAATTGATCTGCAGTATTCTTTACCTGGCCTACAATGGTCTTTCACTTCGATGCTCCTCGGCGCCGAATGGAGCAGCTACTACCTCCGTCATAAACCACTCCGTGTATCAAGACCAATCGGACAGCAAAGATCGACGTACTACCTTCAGCTGCCTTTCCGCTACAGCATCCCACTCCTCATCGTAAGCACAACTCTTCACTGGCTCATTTCGCAATCTCAGTTCCTCTCACGCGTTGTTGTATACCGCGAAGGTTTCGCCATCGATCCTCCTGGACAGGAACAAAGTCGCGTCGCTTTCTCGTGTCTGCCGATTCTTATCGTCATCATCTTAGGATCTCTGATGATTCTGGTTGCGATTGGTTTTAGACAGAGGAGATTGAAGATGGGGTCTATGCCTTTTGTTGGGTTGGGTTCTAGGAAGATAGAAAGAGCGTGTATGGCGATGAGAGGGGATGAAGGGGCGGAAGAGAGGCCGGTGGCGTGGGGAGAGGTTGATGTGGATGCGGGACAGGGTCAGCAGACGGTTGTGCATGTGGATGGCGCGGCGCATTGGAGAGGCAGAGGTTTTGTGGATTTACGAGTTTGCCGGTGAGGGAGCCTGTTGTGGGTGGGAGTTGAGGTATGCAACAAAGTCACGAGGATGGGCTTATTGAGAGCTGCACTGATCCTCGACCTTCAACCATCTACTCCATCGAATGCTGCCGCCCAGAAGCCTTCCTCGCAGTCCCGGCATACGAGTCTGAGCGGGTCGTGCAGGTATCGGCACTGGATCTCCGGAGCACTCCATAGATACACGCTGTGTCGTATCAGCGCGACTCGTGCTTGTCCGCATCCCGACACGAAGGAATGCAAAAACTGCGTCTTCGTCAGCAGACGTCATGAACGCTTGTACCTGAATGCTGAGTACCAAACCAACAGGGCGGCACCGGAGCCGGACATTCCAGTCTATCGGTGTCGAAGACTGGGAAAGTGGATAAATCCTGGTTCGAGGCGCGTGGGCTGCACACCAAGAATTCTAAAAGCTGTCTCACTCGGTCCAGCAACAAAGCTTGTGGCGAGATATCAAATGCTTGACTCCTGAGACAAGCCTGGTGCCAGTCAACATGAGTTCACACTTCGTTCCTCTTTTGGAGCTGCATGTCTCGAAACAGTATTCCCCTATGACGAATCCGCTTCGCATGGTATGAACTTACGGTATTTGCCATGGGGCCGACTTCACAGCCTAGTACCACTTTGCACCCGCATGCTTTCAAGGCACGATGCCGACGCAGGGACGCTCTCAGGGACCCGGCAGTGCTATCGCTGAAAGCTTGCGAAGTAGATCGTGGTCGAGACCTGGAGTCGCAACTCCTCCGTAAGATATAAGAGAGCCGGTAGGCCGCACGAGAGAAGAGCCATCTCCATCGAGGACATCGTCACTTTCATTGAGACTGCTATCAGCTCTAACTGGGCGCCAATCTTTCACCTTTCTTTTCCTTTGCACTCACCATATCATTTATTTGATCAGCCTTCGATCCTCCACAGACATGCAGCGAGCAGTCATCGCCTGTGCGGCGCTGGCAGCAGTTGTCTCTGCTAGCCCTGCACCTGTTCCTCAACTCGATGTTGCACAGCTTGCCGCTGCTACTCCAGCGCCTTCAGGCCCAGACTCCATTGCCCAAGCAGAGGGCTCAGGCACTGCCACTCTCTACACCAGTGTAACCGTCTCTGGAGTAGCCACAGCCCAAGCTACCGGCCAAGCCAACAAACGCGAATACCAGGATAACAGCTACACTCCCTACTACCCTGCTTTAGCGACACACTACACGACCGATCCAGCCTTGGCCGCTTCGAAGACGACTACAGCCGGCCAGCCTTGCGTCACGCAGCCAGAAGCCGGCACATACTGTGGCTTCATCAATCCACTTGACCCTTGTGCTCCTCAGTCGGATGGTTACGGTCCTGTACCATCGGGAGATACTCCGTCAGCGTTCCTTGCTTATACTGCTCTACACTCGGCTGCCAATGCCGCTGCCACCACGATTCCTTCGGCAAACAATACGCAGTACAAGCAGGTCTTCAAGGACTTGAATGCTTCTGTTCAAGGTAGCTCGTACCTCAGGCTTTACAGCTTGAAGAGCTATGACGCTGCGAAGTGCGCGTCGATCTGCGACCAGACGGATCTTTGTACTGCTTTCGTACGTCCACGCTTGGAGTTGAATTGGAATGTTCGACTGACCGATGTCTAGAACATCTTCGCCGAATGCGACCCTTCTTTGAACCCCACCAACAATGACTCTACTTACGATCCTGGATATCCTACAGTATGGGGACAAGACTGCCCGTAAGCATCAATCGTCTGGACTTCGTCGAACAATGAGGCGCTAACAGACTATGGTAACCCACCTTCCATGACTTCTTTCCGTTGCACTCTCTCCGGTTCCAACATTGACTCCTCGATGGCCACCAACACTGGTCAGCCGCGTGAGCAGTTCCAGATCGTCATCACTGCTAGCAATGGTAAGCACTTCGTCGACTCCTACCCTCAAATTCCCGTGCACTAACACCGATTCCTACAATCAAGGCTACGACAAAACCAATGTCACCGTTCCACCCACTTGCACAGCTCTAAGCTCCAGTGGCCCATCGTCGACTCCAAGCAGTTCTAGCAGCATCCCATCTTCGACTCCAAGCAGTCCTAGCGGCGGACCCTCTGGCCCAGGCAACGGTCCACCACCTCCTCCAGGAAACGGCCCTGCCGGCCCTGGTAAAGGAACAGGCAATGGCCCACCACCACCAGGCAACGGCCCTCCACCTCCAGTAAACGGACCCGCTGGCCCTGGCAAAGGTCCCGCTGGCCCAGGCAACAACGGCCCTCCGCCACCACCGCCAAAGAACGGGCCATCACCACCACCAAAGAACGGTCCCTCCCAACCCCCACCAGGCTCCAACTGCTGGAACCCACCCGAGAACTGCCACAGCAAAGGCATCAACGCCCCCAAATACAACATGGGCGGAAAATTCTTCCCCGGACCATTCAATCCTCAAATCTGCAGCAACTACGCCCTTCTTCAGAATTCTATCAATGCTCAGGCGGGGAAGAGTCCGTGTCAGATGTTTAATGCGTGAGTCTAATTCCCCCCACCCACCTCTTAACTACACTCTGCCACAAAAACTTTTGCCCCTCTACGAGCTTCGCTCTGTGTGCTGATTTGATGTTCGTGTCTGCAGACAATACATCCACAAAAACGGCTGGCCATTCGGGACATACTGTTCCTTGTTCAGCACGTACTTGAATGGTGAGAAGTGGGGAAGTATCAGTACGACTTGGAGTGGGAATGATAAGTATGAGTGTAAGCAGTCTTGGACTTATGCTTTTAATGCGGTGAGTACAATTTTATGATCGAGACGTTGAAGGTATTGAGGATGGTGCGCTGACTTTGGTGCAGAGATGGGACTGAGCCATTCACTGGAGCTCAGTAGAAGATCGAATTGAAAGAAGAGTTAGAAGGAGATTGTACAACAGTCGTGTGTAGGATGATGACACAGGTCCGAGACACGCTGCTACCTTAGCGTCTTTTCAGCTTCTCCCACAATGGAATGTAGACATTTGTACACGAAGTTAGCGAAACTGCACTTTTGTTCCAAGTTGTTCACTGTCATCGACTTATTGAACATCTCACTTCCTCCCCTGGCCACCCTCAACAGTCTCTCTCATACTCTCCAAAGCCAGTTGATAAGTCTCCCTCAAGCTCTCATCCGCCCTCGCCATCTTCACCTCCTCGACCCCAACACTTCTAAACAAAACCTCACTCCTCACAATCTCCTCCTTGAACCAACCTGCTTGCTTATGCGTAAGCAGAGTCCAGGCCTCACCACTCCGTCCCGCTCTAGCCGTACGTCCAACGCGGTGGACATAATCTATCAAACTCCGAGGGACATCGTATTGGATGACATGAGTGAACATTCTGCCCATGAAGCCATCGAGACCACGGCCAGCACGATCGGTTGAGATGACAAGAGCGGGATCGCTAGGTTTGAGCTTAGTGTGGCGAGGTTGGCGTTTGAGAATAGTGGTGATGTAGGGTTTCCAGGACGGAACGAGAGTCTTGAGAAGGTGGGTGAGGCGATTGGCGGATTCGGTGCTCGATGTGAAGATGAGGACTGTGGGAGCGGAGGACTTTGCTGGAAGCGTTGTGGTCGATGTCCCGTGTGTAGACGAGCTGGCCTTTTTCGGAGGCTTGTCGATCTGCGATTCTTTGCGCTCATCGTCTGAAGACGAGTCGCCGTCGGAACCCGACGCAGAAGCGGTATCGGAGTCGCTAGAGCTGACCGAAGAGATAACATCGTCGTCACCACTGTTGGACCCAGACGAGGAATCATCAGCATCGACATTGTCAGAGGTCTTATTCTTTGCTGGCCCAAGGTTAGTTGGGCTGTCCTTCAGTATTCTTGACTTGAGCAACTCGATAGCGACCAGTGGCTTTTCACCGCCATCTCCGACAGGCACGACAAACTCGCCAAGGTTTTGCGGTAGCTCGAGTTGATCTCCAGTGATTTGCACTTCTCCGCTGACAGTCGCGCGCTTCGCATATGCCTCCGCACCAGAATCGTCTTGTGTTTTCGCTCCACGCTCGATGACCAACTTTGGGAACCGAAGCTGAAAGGCATGCTCCACTTTGACATCGGATGGTATCGTTGCGGATAGAACAACTTTTCGTAGTCTTGGTGATTGGACAGCTAGAGGCTCTTTTCCTGAGTAGTCTCTGAAGACGTGCAGCTCCCGACTAGTCTCGCGATTGAGCAGTTCAAGAAAGCTGCGATGCTGGTTGTCCAGCATGCGATCAGCTTCATCGAGTACGAGCCACGTCAATTGCTGTAGATTGAAGCCCTGCGTTTCCTCCAAATGGTCTTGCAGACGCTGCGGCGTAGTTACGAATATGTCGACGAGAGATTCGTGGGTGGGCACAAAACCTTGCGACCATGAAGGGTCCAGCATAGTTCCAATGAGGTGCTCAGTCCTTGGATCTGGCTGACTTGCCTCGAGCCACGCTGCGTACTCCGGAGACCTGTCAGCGTCTGGACAATTATGGAGCTGACCAAGATCCGCGATGGCCATGTAACGTTCGTACTCTGCCGAATCGTAGTATTTGGCTTGCTTCACCAGCTTCCTCTGTTCCTCGCGCAGACTATGCTTGCTATTTGATTGTCCCACTTTGATCTTGCTGCCTTTGCTTAAGGACTCGGCGACCGCTGCAACTTGCGTCACCAGCTCTTGAGTAGGCACAACAATGACAGCTCTCAGACCACCATGCTGAGCAGGAACAGAAGTGGCGCGACGGAGAGCTTCGGTGATGGGAAGAAGGTAGGAAACCGTCTTACCACTCCCGGTAGGTGCACTTACGACAACATCAGGCAGAACCTTTTCTGAGCCTGGCAGATATACCGCGCCTGGGATGCCAGGAGGCATGAGCAAAGGAACTAAAGCTTGTTGTATCGGCAGTGCGCCCTCGAAGGTGAGCTTCGTCAAGCGATCACAGGTAAGCGAGTCAAGTTTGAGCTCTGCCCACGGCTTCTTCCCTACTCTCGAATCCACGAGGGTAGGCTTCCTTAACCATTCGGGCTGCTCAGACTCCTTGTCCAACACGAAGGCGTCGGGCGCAGCGTCGGGTATCTCAAGGCGATCCACAGTGGCCAGCTCGGGCTTATTAGAAGGTTTCTCTGGCTCTTCAGGCACTGGCGATCGCTTTGCTGATTTCTTGAACTTCCCCAGCACAGTGTCATGCTTCTTTGCATGGCGATCTTCGTCCTTATCAGGAGATTCTCCCTCCTGCCCAGCCTCGACGCCCCCAGCAATGACAGCTTCTAGCTTGTGTCGTTTCTTCTTTGCTGGTTGAGGGACGGTTTCCACTTGAGAGTCTTGGACATCCGGACTTTTTGCTCGCTCATTCCGATCTGTCCGCGCAGTTACATCTTTTGGCACATCGGCTGCAAGCTCGCCCTCCGTCTGTTCAGCTACCTCCTCTGCATCTGCTGGCGCAGGTTCATGTTGCGACTCTTGTTCCTTCGGCGCATCGATCTTTCCGGCCACGCGTATTCCTGCTTTCCGTGCCTGGGCTTCCAGTTTGTGTCGTTTGATGTTGTTCGTCACGTGCGAGAAGTCACCTCGCGCTTCTGCTGCAGCACGTGTAGCCTTGATTCCTTCCTCTGTCGGCTGTGGCACAGGTTTTGAGGGAGATTTTTTGCCCTTCGCTGGCTCTGGCTTGGGTGGCTCCGGCGGCTTCGTGGTCTCGACATGCTGTATCGTCGCTGGGTCTATCCCCTTCTTCCGCAGCTTTTTCGCCTTGCGCTCTGCGACTTCTTCTTCCGACCTTTCTCGCTTGCGCTTCTTCTCACTTTCGGGTTCGGGAATCAGCTTCACTGTCGTCGGCGGAGGTGTGGGGAGCGAGGGTGCCGCTGGAGCAGCCGAGGTGGTCTTTGGCGGTATGTACCGCTTATACAGTTCGTTCATTTTTATGCTCAAACAGAAGTCGCGGGAGGCCGAGACCGAAGAAGTTGTGCTTACAAAAGGTGGTACGGGATACCGTAGGGTAAATCGCGTCTGAACGGGAGCAAGCGAACGAACCTTGATGCGACGGCCATCATAACGCCTCCCTTTCTCTGTCAATGTCGATCGAATACGCAACCGGCTGTCGAATACTTTCCACTCTACCAGGTTGCCGCGACGCGCTCCACTGGCTCTGACGATGATACCCCAAAAGCTCTATCCAGGCCGACCAAGCGACAGCGATTGCCCCCATCCCCACTGATCGCGTCTTTGTCGAACGCATTGCCGCCAAGATGCCGTACAGTATTGCGTGAGTGCTTTCACGACAAACAATCACTGCGTCTGCTGATGAGAGGATAGCATGGTCTCGGACTTCTTCTTTCCGCAACCAGGAGGAGTTGAAAGTCATATTTACCAGCTCTCAAGCGTATACATGGCGGACCCCCACCTTTTTCTGCTGCCACAACTAACCTTCGTCAGAAACTGATCGATCGCGGCCACAATGTCATCATCATCACTCACGCCTACGATTCTCCCAGACGTTCAGGCGTCCGTTACTTGACGAATCGACTCAAGGTTTACCATCTACCACACTGGGTTGTCTACCGGTCTACAACATTTCCCACAGTCTTCTCATCATTTCCAATCCTGAGGCAGATCTTCATCCGAGAGCAGATCCAGATTGTGCATGGCCATGCTTCCCTCAGCAATCTTTGTCATGAAGCAATCCTTCATGCTCGCACCATGGGCATGCACACCGTCTTCACGGATCATAGTCTGTTCGGATTCAGTGATGCTGGCAGCATCATGGCCAACAAGCTGCTCAAGTTCAGCTTGAGTGATGTGGGGCATGTCATCTGCGTCAGTCACACCTGCAAGGAGAATACCACGCTGCGAGCTTCCTTGAATCCACTGGCAGTGTCGGTGATCCCAAATGCTGTCGTTCCTCACGACTTCCGGCCCTACTCTCCTTCCGAGGCGGAGAACTTCAAGCATCGCAGCAAGAAAGACGTTTACCTTCCTCATCCGCCAGATCCGAGCAAGCTCGTGGGACCAGGCGATCCGATCACGATTGTCGTGGTTTCGCGGCTGTTCTACAACAAAGGCACAGATCTGCTCATTTCCGCCATTCCGTTGCTGCTCCGGCTGCATCCAAATTTGCGCTTTCTGATAGCTGGAAGTGGACCCAAGGCCATTGACCTGGAGCAGACACTGGATTCTCTTCCGCAACAGCTGGTGTACACACCTTCTGGCCAGGCGCGCGTCATGCTGTTGGGTAGCATCCGCCATGAGGAGGTTCGCGACATCATGGTGCGAGGTCACATGTTCCTCAGCACTTCATTAACTGAGGCATTCGGCACAGTGCTCGTCGAAGCAGCTTCCTGCGGCCTGATGGTAGTTGCGACTCGAGTCGGCGGTGTTCCGGAAGTCCTGCCCTCGAACATGACCGTGTTTGTCCTGCCCGAAGTGGAAGATGTAGTACGTGGCGTCACCGATGCAGTCGGAATTCTCACCTCAAAATCCGTAAGACGCGACAAATTCCACAACTTGGTCAAAAATATGTACAGCTGGAGCGACATCGCACGACGAACAGAGCGAGTGTACGACCTGATCACGGGCACTCCTTCCGCCCCAGACAACGAAGGATACTATGACGAAGAGTTCAAGCACTATGGGCTCCCAGCCCAGCACAATATTTCCTTCGCTCTCATGGACCGGCTGAAGAGGTACTACGGATGCGGAGTTTGGGCTGGAAAGCTTTTTGTCCTGGTCGCCATCGTCGACTATCTCATCTTCTGTTTTTTGGAGATCATGTACCCGCGCGAAAAGATCGATATCTGCAAGCCATGGCCAAAAGTTATTAAGCAGACTTTCGAAGAAGAGCAGCATGGAGTCGAGAGGTATGGTAGCACGAAGCAGAAGAAGAGATGGAAGGACCCTTTGAGAGAAGGTGGCTGAAAGACACTTGGGCTGGATGTGATAGGCTCAATTTCCACGAGAGGCCTTCTTCGCCGAAATTCGAACGCTTGGCGACACGCATACTGCCGATTCGCACAGGCAAAGACCGTCTCTGGGCCTCTCGCGCTTGGCGAAGAGACTGCTAACGAGGTATTTGCTACCCCAAAGGCTCACTTCATGCCGATGGTTTAGGATGACCGCTGGTCCTGGGATTTCGTTGCCAGCGGGAAGCCTTGTCAATGGGCATCTGCAAGCTCGGCCACGTGCGTGCTTTCGACTACCAGAGACGACATACGCCTCTGCGCTCAGTGCGTGCTCGCTGTAAGGAAGTCACACCGTCAGCCGAACGTGATCTCTTCCAGCCCACCTCCAGCGTCCGACAGGCTTGGGTGCCGACCGGCCGGCGCACTTCATCACCATCGACCGGAATGAGCACTTCCGCCACGAATATACGTTCACCAATACAAACCGTACAACTGGCAAGCACTATCAATGAAGAAAAGCTTGCAAAACGACCTGACGATCGTGCTGCGCTCAGCGGCAAGGTCAGTATGTGTCCAGCTGCCGGCCTACTATGCAAGCTGGGGTAAGAGCCAAATACTGCAGACCTGAGCCAGCAGCACAGAGAGGACAGGAACTCCACGACTTATGTGTAACCACTCGACCATGAACGATGGTTATGCAAGGCGCTTCACTGGCGAATATGAATGTTACCAGCACAGTGAGTCGTCATGTGACGAGTGAATGCACGGCACTTCACTCGAGGCCGCTCGTTAAGGTTTACTGGCGTACCGTGCCATGCTATCTTTTTTTCACACGCTGTGTACTTCACAATTTTTCTGAAGCCTCCCCTGGTCTCCTAACATCGCCCACTGAGAGACTGCACTTGCAGCTGCAGCGCCTATCATCAACGACAGCATATCACCTGCTTCCATCAACGACACGACGGACGCCATGGAGGTCAAGTCCCAAGACTATGAGCGTCTCATTGCCCGGGTCCACGCTCTCCCGCGAGAACTAATGTACACCATTCTCGAATACAAGCTCATGTCAAGCCTAGAAGAAGAGCAACTTCGGGTCAACAAGGACAACGTTTCGATCAACTTCCACTACAAGCCACCATGGCAGCTATCTTTCAGCCCTGTGAGCCGTCAGAAAGTATCCGCCTTCTACTACGGGAGGTTCACCTTCCACACAAGTCTCATTCCAGGGTACTCGGAAAAGATCACCAGAATGTGGCTCGCGAGCCTGTCGTCGAAGAATCGTGGAGCAATCAAAGCTCTGAAACTGGTCCACCGCGATAAGTTGAGGGCTTTCAACTCGACGCCCGACGAATACTCCTTGGCTCGGTTTAAAGCGAACAGCAACGAACTTCGTCAGTTCGTGCGCAAGTGGTTCACCGAGGCTGGCTTTTCTGAGGTCAAAATTGATGCTGTACGATGGGAAGTTCAATTTCATGAAGTGTCGCAGGTGAAATGCTACAAAGTGTGGATGACACACAAAGAGCTCGACAAAATGCACGATGAGGTATGTTGCGTCTTCTCTGTTGCCGGATCATTGCCGTGAAACGCTGACGAAGTTTTCTGATAGATCAAGGACTCGGAAAGATCGATTGCGGATGAATTCAAGTGGCTTCGTCGTCGGGTCGGTATCGATGTGAAAAAGGAGAAGTTTTTGTGATTTCTACAGGCTTTCATTTGCTTTGCAATCATCACACAAGGAAAAGCCAGAGAGGCTATGCTACCCAATCACACAGTGAAGGAGATTTACACCAGTGAAGGAGATTTACTGTAGAGCCAAGAAGCTGCTGTGGAGCTTAAGCTTCGTACCGAGATGTGGTACACATGATGACGAGATGTGTGCACGCTTGCATAGTGTACGTCGCGTCGACGTAATGACTGTACATCATATAGATGTGTACATATTGGATGGCGTTCAGGCACGCGACTCTGTCTCAGTAAATCTCTCTCTTGCGATACAATCCCAAGCACTTCCACTTGAACATCGCCCTCAGCTCAGCAGCTTCATCTCCATCTCCATCTCCCTTACAACAACCAAAATGCCAAACCCCAACACCGGCGAAGTCAACCCACGTCTCGAGCCTACAGGACCTGGTCCAGTAGACGACAGTAAACCTCTCCTCCCCATACGGGTCTCTCGCCCACAACCCTCTATCATCCCCTCCACGTCTCCCTTTCACTAACTCTCACCCCCAGATGGCCCAGAACGCCTCACATCCCCCACAGCCCAAAAGATCCCAGCGGGAGACGTAGGAAGCAACAAAGAGACTGAGGGTGGAAGTGAAAACCAGGAACAGACGAGGAAGACGAGGAGCGCGAAGAACAATGATGAGGGACAGGATACGGCTGCGAAGAAGTAGAAGATCTTTGTCGGTGGGGGAGAGAGAGCAGGTGTAGATATTTGCATGTATGATGCATCGATGTTCCATTCTTCGTGCCTACCTTCTGGACTGGGATGCGGCCGTACTGGTCGTCGCGATGGATATTGAACGATATCGTGTAGTCGGCTCGGTCGTCAAGGCGTGATCGTGTATCGACCAGCAGACTCAGAGGAGGCTGTAGTACAAAATAGACCTTGGCTCGCTCTTGACTCAGAGACCTGTTGATCTGCTGATCGAAAGAGCTTCACGTAGTGGGTACTGTGCTTGAGTGTGTTGCGAGTTCTGCAGTCTCGTACTTCCATCACCGCTCGCCAGAGCTGAGTATGTTTGACTTCACTCGTGGCTTGACTTCTCTCACGCCGTAGCCTCCCATGCCGCTCTCAGATTGATGAAGCCCGGCACAAAACCCGTCAACCCAATCATCGTCTCATTCATCGGGCTCTCCTCAGACCCATCATACCAACCCCAATGCACCGCATTCGGGAACCAGCCCAAATTCGAATACAACTGCAACCACCACTTCTCCTCCAACTCTTGACTCTTCACCCCCACCACACCCTCCTTCTCCACCTTCTGTGCCCCAAACTCCTCATTCCACCTCAACTGCCTCACCCTCGCCAACCTCACAAACTCCAACAACACATCCGCAAACCAAAACTGCGAACTCACAGTCCACCATCCAGTCTCTCTCTTCGCAAACCGCTCCGACCTCAGCACCCCCTTCTTCACCAAATACGCCGCATTCTCATAAAACTGATACCCCGTCTGCGCCAAAATCTTCGCCCAAACAATACTCTTCAACACCGGATCGCGACTCGGCCGCAAATAATTCTGCCTCGCCGCAGCATAAATATCCACCAATCCACGCAATCGCCAAAACGTTCTTACTTCATCTATCGCGTCTCCGAGGCTTTTGACTGCGACGCAAGTTTCTGTGAGTTGGAGGTGTGGAGGTTCGATTGTTGCAACAAAGGCTTCGCCTGGGAGGAGAGATTTCGAGGCATTTTGCGCGATGGTCTCGGCGAGGTTTTCGTACTTGCGACTTAGGAGGCGGAGGAGTTGGGCGTGGGTGAAGGCGAGGGTGTAGAAGGCTGTGCAGAGGAGGGCGTCCCGGCCGGAGGCGCTGGAGAGGAGGCGGGAGAGGTGGGTGAGGAAGGTGTCGGTTCGGGAGGGGAGGCGATGGAGGAGGAGGTGCTTGAGTTGGGATATTGAGGTGGACATTTTGGGTGGTTTCTTTGGAGGGGTGAAGCGAGGTGTGGTATGGAGCTTCGGCGGTGGTGATGAAGCTCAAGAGAGCTCCGGCAGGGATTTGCGGGTGGGGGAGTTGTGAGGCTATACTGCTCCCACTATAGGGCGATTACTTTGCAAAAGAAAGAGATGTATGGGAGAAGAAAATGTGTAGCTACAATGTCATCAGACTACGACATGTGAAAGTGGGTCGTGTTTGTGTTTTGAACCTCGGCACGTCTTGCTTGGACGAAGGTCTTCGAACATCACCTGTTTCCTTATACCATCCATCTCACAACGACTCTTCGCAACTCAGACCCGCGAACCATATCACCTACACTGAAGCCTCAGTGTCATCTCATGTCGCTTCTGGAACAAGAACTAGACTCGCCATGGCCAAATCGCATTCCCGAATGTAACAATCAAGCACACGAACACACAATCCAAGATAGAAGCGGCAGACTCGGCGTTCAACGATCTGAGGACGTGCAGTGACAATTTTGAAACATATCCTAAGCAATGGCGGGACCAGGAGTTTGGAAATCACCGACTGTGAAGAGCTGAGGTATAAACATGGTCCAAGCACTGTTCAAGCTGTTTCTTCACAGTAGACTTTATGAACGTCAAGGAACTCATCGTAGGTTTTCCTGGCTTCGTCCGGACTTCAATCCTGTTCCGTTCAAGGAAAAGACACCTAGATGGCCCGCATAAGATTTGTGCCTCCTTGGCTATTGTTGTTGGCAAGCAACACATTTCGAGCGTGAGCTTTCATATCGCAATACCGAGCTAACTGCCGAAAGGCTATGCGCTGGAGATTTTGTGGCTTCAGTGCGGAAGCGTGGCCAGGTCATCCTCGATCGATGCCAGTCTTAGGTTTCGCGACACCAACTTATTCTGAAAACTAGACATTCGTCTGGCCATTCGTCGTGGCGTATCCTACCTACAATGCCAGTCCTTGTGGCAGTAGGCACTGCAAGCATCTGACATGACTCGTAAACCCCTCGCAATCGCGCAGCCCCGTCCGCCGATACCATTTGTCCAACGGAAGGATCAAAGCTACGCGGCAGGTAAGTCCCAGAGCAGAGTTATGCCGTTTTTCACGAGTGCGCGGCGCTAGATCCATGGACTCCGAACGTTTCTGCTCAAAGGATCAGGATCGAGCACAAAGACAATGCCTGGTTGTGTCTATATATTACCACTTCAACTCTACCTTGGACCTCCAGCTACACTGAACGGCCTGCACTTACGTACACCCTACACATGGCCAAGATACCAGCAGCCCTCCTGAGCTTGTCACTCCTCGTCGCAAGCGCGACCACCCACCCTACCTCCTCACCAACAGACCCAACCTGCCTCGCAAACGAAGCAACACAATCCATCGCCTCCAGATTCATCGTCCTCTTCACCACAGATCCAACAACAGGCAAAATTCTCAACGGCGAAGACTTCATCCTCAGCCTCGTGACGCCCGACTTCCAATGGTACGCCGCGGACTCCTACGTCTGCAGCACTCCAGACAAACATGATTGTCACCTCGTCGGACCCGATCAGCCATTCTTGGGCAGCAGAGACCAACTGATACAATCGCTCAAAGGCACAAACGAGTCGGATGCCAAAACACCTTACACGAATTACCAAGCAGGCGTTCTCCACGCTTTTGCTAGCTGTGATGAGATTGCTGTCAGGTTTCAAGGGACTGGGAAGGCTAACTCACAGGCAGCAGCTGTGTAGGTAACCATGCTTTTCTTTTCGATCTTCACTGGCAGCGCTGACTGTGGCTCAAAAGGACTGTTCCGCAAGATACACCTATCAAGTGGCAAGGGACTATCTCGTTGAAAGTAGAGTTGGAAACCAGATTAGTGAAAAAATCGGAATCTTCGGAGGATACTTTGACGGTTCTGTCGCAGTTGGGTGTCCAGAATCTTACTGAGTATTTCTTTCAGTTGTAGCTTATTTTCGTGACTAGGGAGGGCACATGATATGGTGCGACAGTTGTGGGAGATCATGCGAGATGGCGCTCTTTCAGTGATTTACGACGGGTACAAACCGATCTTATGCCACGCTGTACTTCTATATGGAGGTCCGTCTACCAACGCTACAAAATAGGTCAGAAAGCCAGGTACGTAAATCTGCCGACCGCTTGCTTCCTTGGTCTAGTTCAGCTAATCTCTCAACAGCACATCGATCATTACTCTTCACGCTTGGTGTTTTCTGCGGCCTCCGGTGGAGTCCAAGTCCTGCCGAGGAAATATGGCTCAGCCTCACGCTTGGTGTTCTCTGCCGCCTCAGGAGGAGTCCAGGTTCTGCCTAGAAAGTAAGGCTCTGCCTCACGCTTGGTATTCTCCGCAGCCTCTGGTGGAGTCTAGGTCCTGCCGAGAAAGTAAGGCTCTGCCTCGCGTTTGGTGTTTTCCGCAGCCTCTGGTGGAGTCCAAGTCCTGCCCAAGAAGTAAGGCTCTGCCTCACGCTTAGTGTTCTCAGCTGCCTCCGGAGGCGTCCAGGTCCTTCCCAAGAAGTAAGGCTCAGCCTCACGCTTTGTATTCTCCGTAGCCTCAGGTGGGGTCCATGTTCGCCCGAGGAAATATGGCTCTGCCTCGCGTTTGGTGTTCTCAGCAGCCTCAGGTGGTGTCCAAGTTCTTCCGAGAAAGTATGGATCACGCCTGGTGTTCTCTGCAGCCTCTGGAGGCGTCCAGGTTCTGCCCAGGAAGTAAGGCTCTGCCTCACGCTTGGCGGCGACAGGTGCCTCTGGAAAGTCAATCAGTCTTGATTATACGCATTGGTCAGGTTGCGGCCCCGATCTCACCTTCGATTGGAAGAGCAGTGGCTACACTCAAGAGCCCTGAAAGAACTACAATGCCGGTGAAGTGCATGATGCAAGTGGTACAACGGACAAACTGTGACGATGAGAGATGTGCTATGACCAAGGAACATCCAAGCCTTTTATATTCGCGGCAAGGTATATGCCTCAGTCGATACGGCTAACTGGATAGTACCGCTTTGTTTGATCGAGCACGGGATCAGATGTCAGACATGATAGACTCTAGTGTTTCAATCGCGCGATAGCGAACACAAGTCACCCATAGCTCCAGCACACAAGGCCATGGCCCCTGCTTCCTTCGAAACTGCCCAGCCATGATAGTCATTTTCTTCTCACTTTGATTCCAGATCAACAAGCTGGGACTGGATAATCGTTTCGAATTGTCATGAGCGAACCTGATTTCCTACAATTGGTCTGCCTATACAGCTCATTGAGAGCCGTTGCGAGACGTTGAGTTGGCGCAATCACAGCACAAAGCAGGCGTGCAAGCGAGTGAATAGTAATCGGAACCAATTGCGGTGACGTTCAACCTCTAGTCTACGAACACGAAGACGGAGTCTGCTGCTAGTTTCAAACGCCCCTTCGTATAGACTGTCACGAGGAACTTTCAACGTTCTGTTTCCATCGATCGATCGCGTGATTCTATTCCCAATGGCATGCCATAGCAAGCGTCTAGACCACAATGAAGCAATCCGATCCCGGGGCAAGACATGATGCTAGTCCCGATGGGGTAATTATATGTTGAGTGATCGAGATAAGCATCTGCTCTACGATGCTTTCATGCGGTCCCCTTAGTCTGTCAGTCGGCGCCGTACTACAGTCTTGCAGATATCTCGGCGATGGAGTGGTATTGATGATGACTTTCTATATACTATAGAGATTTCGCATCGTCGAATGGCCGTCAAAAAGTGCGCCTCTCGATTGTGGTTGACAGAAAGGTAGCCTAAGCCCTATCTTGTGCTCAACAGGCTATGCCAAGGCATCATTCAGGCGTTGTTTAAGCGCTGTTTAGGCTTGTGTGGGCGTTTACCGCTTCTAGTACTAGAACCTAATGAGCTTAGTTAGGAAACTAGAATTCAGCTTCTACGTGCTAGTCTCAGTGACCCAGGAACCTACTGTCTGGTACCGTGCGGAGAAATTGTGGCACCACCCCACGAATCACTTCACTTGTGCCAGTGGCTTCTCAAATCAAGTTATCGATCGAAGAGCCTTATCAAATGCCGCACGGAGTGAGACAACAGAACGGGGATTGTTCGGCATTGGATGCAGAACATCGATATGCCGATGTTCCTGCGGCATTGACTTCTCAACTCCAGTTTCGAGTGAGTACAACACAACCACCGCAACAATGACAGATTCGCTCAGGAGTTCTGGAGAGGAAGTGTGGGAAGATGAGAAGGACACACTTTTGTTCGAAGGCAAAGCCATTGGCCATCGCTCACGTGTTTCCACCCGCACGAACATCCTTCTGGTGATTGTGTTTCTTGCTTCAAATTTAATATCAGTTCTTACAACATACTCCTACACGGATCGGCATGCCAAAAACAAATACTCTCAGGACTTGGAAGGCAGTGAGTTCAAAGAGCCACGCACATGTTTCTGTCAATAAACGCTTACGCTGATTTACGTGCAGCTGAAAAGGCCTACTCTCATCTCGACCGTTCGTTATCTCGGATGGACTTCAGTAACCATCGGCCAAACGTAACAAGTCGTTGGACTGCTCCTCCAAGTCCAGAAGTTGACGACGCCTGGGATGAATTAGGCGTGAACGACCAGATTTTCGTGCTACCAGAGAAGCTCGGTCGAGAAGTCTATGGTTTTGATCCAAGGATTCATGCGTACGCACCGGATGATTTCCTTGGAGAGGGAATTCCTGGAGGGTTCGGAGTCTTCGTTCAGGGCATGCATGATATGCATTGCTTGGTAAGCTTGAATTTGACCTCGTTCTGTCGGCTTTTGCTAACGGTCAGTCAGAACGTAATTCGAAAAGCCATATACTTCAACAAAGACTATTATCGCCAGTTTGAGAATGACACGTTAACTCCAGAATGGGACCGAGTCAGCCACGTCCGTAAGTCACACTCGTCGTTCCAAGTAACAGATTCATGCTAATGAAGCTGCATAGGACATTGTCTTGACAACATACGCGAGCGTATCATGTGCTCTGCGGATACTGGAGTCATTCCGACCGTATGGCTGAGTCAAGAAGAGAACTACCCTCTCTTCGGCCGAGAGCACAAATGCTACAGCTACGATGCAATGATGGACTGGTTTCGAGGATGGCATCAAAGCGAGCCAAATCGCAGAATAGACTGGAACCGCCATCTATCGGCGCCTCCGAATGCAATTTTTACGAGCTACGACGATATGGCATAACTATGTATGAGTACTTCAGAAGTGATTGGTCCCATGTCCATCACACGATTTCCATCAGCCATAGCTTGGGCACATTGTACAAACGGTATCCTATGGCAAATGCCCGCAGTACGTCCGCTCCCCCTCCTCTTGAAGTCCACAAGATGTTAGTAACATCCTGCCTGCGTCTCCACGACATTGCCGAGTGGCGTAGTACACTGGACGTCGAAATCGCAATCCTCATCGCAAACGCAATAGCCTTCGCCTTCACCCGCGTAGGCGCATCCCGGGTGGTCGCAAGTAAGGATCTTGCAGTAACCATTAAGGGCAGTGTCAACGCAGTAATACTGTGATCATCGTAAGTCTCGCGCTTGACAACAGAGTTCTGGTAATATTCATCATTGTGACTTACAATATATTGGTAGGTCTCGTCGCAAATGTAGCTGTCTTTGCGTCAATGTGTACTCCTTTTCCCAAGAATGCCGCGAACACGTACCCAGCCGAGTGTCCGTTCTCCTGTAGGTCCTGGCAGCTCGTAGGACCTCCGGATTCTTGGGACCAACTCCAATTGATGTTCATTAAGATGAAGAACAATTTGGTTGATGACTGCTTCATGTTGATTTGTATCGATTAGGACCTTGGCATGTATGTTCTGGACCTCTTACTGGCCTGATGGTAGTAATCAAGTGAGCAGTCGGTTGTGAGATGATAGAATTGCGGACAAATTTATACCTTTGCTATGGGTCGCGTCGAAGGTCAGTCCGTTTATCCATAGATGTCGTTACCCTGTTTTTGTCTGTGTTGCAACTGTGGAAGGTGACCTATTGGAAGTGACCAATGCATGTAATACCGTAATCATTACAGCAAACCTTGCAGCGTCTCTAGGATCTGACCATATTGAGAGCCGTGAGGCCACGGTCGCCCGGGTCGTTGAGCCCAATTCTGCGTCACGAGGGAATATCTGCCCGCCGACGAAAGAAGAGGAAGAGCACCGAAGATACACTTCGACTTGTGATCTGCTGCCCATTGCCTCGATTCCCGCTTCTTTGCTGGCTCTAGCCCTCATCTGAACAGCGGAGTCATTCGTAAGGCAGACTTCCATCTACAAAGGTGCTTCCAAGGTGTGTTGGAGTGCAATGCCGTGCTTTGCCCTCGTCGATTGTAATTACCAACAACTGTTCTCGTGACCAAAGGCAGTCAATCCTAGAACATCCGCTGAATTAATCTGACTCGTAAGCACTTTGACTGTTCGGATTTATCCAGCGGCGAGCCATCTCACTTGCCACCCTATTCCGCTCGTGCCAAAAGAGGCAATTTCATTGCCAAGAAAAGCAGAGGTAGGGCACGAAAAGGTGTGTTCATCCACTTTCCGTATGGTGGCGTGCGGTCGAATTTGCGTCGAAGCAGCAGTTTCTCTACTTGTATATGCTCAAGGAGGCCCTGTTACTGCCTAGAATATCGAGATGAGGCACCCAAGAGGTGCACGAGACTTGCAGAACAGTGCACATGTTATGAGATTTTGTGCCTTCGCCCTTTAGATGCTCGTGAGTGGGTGCGGGCGCTGGCTATTGGTGCCAAATCGGTTGTAAATTTGAGTAGCACTGCTGTAGAGCGAAGTGAGTGCCACTTCACCTATAACCAAAAGCCCTAAAGGCATTGACATGAAGTTATCTAGGCTTGATTAGTCCATTCATGGAGCTGTTCCTCCTGACCACAGAGCGAACTGCCCAGGCCACTATAATGTGTCTGCATGAGGGAATAGAGCAAATGTTGAGAGCCACCCAGCTGTGCCTCTTGATACCGGAGCCTTGGCTTCGACCGACGACTTCTTATGTCGTTTGCTTTCAGCAACGAGCATGTAAGCTGTATCGAGAGAGCTGGATGGTATGGTGTCATTACCCTCATTGATGAACTTATATCGAGTAGAGGCCAGCTTGGCGCCGTTTCCATCGGCCGCCCTGCTGGCGGATTGTGAGCTTTGTGATCTGGGATAGGCTGTGCAGAAGCTCGACAGGACTTGACAGTAACTGACCTCATCTTGGCAGCTCCACCATCATTGAAGTTGTATTCGTTCTTCGTCAGAAGAGAGCCATCGCTATCGGCTTGCAGAAAATGTGCGATGTCGATTGGAACGAGATCAGGCGATGCCCAGCCACCAGGGCCTCTTATCCCCACGTAACCGAAGCATTTCCATTTGCCGTCGCGCTGGAGCCATTTGTACTTGATCGACGACTCCTGCCCTATGGACGACGTTGTTGTAAACATTCCCCATTGTCTAGTCAACACCCAGGCTACCGCTTCGCCCTTTTGTCGATCTACCGTGACCTGGCAATCCAATATTTTGGTCACGTAGGAGGGTTTCTTTGCTTCCACACACCGCAGATGATGACAAAGCTTCGCTAGAAGACTGGGCCCATCATCGGCGACTTGCGGTATGACATCGACATCAAAGCCAAGGTGAGTGTAGTTTCGTGAAAGGTATCTACTCAGGAAGGGCGAGTCCCATCGCCTGGCGTCGCAGAGTGTGAGGAAGGCCATCGTCAGCCACTTCACCCACTCTGCAGCCCTAGCGTCTGTTGAGCGCACAATCCATAGTCAGCGACAACCCAAATCGAGCCCGACGAGATCAATGTGCTCTCACCATCATCAACGTGCCGCAGATTCGGTCCTTGATATATCCGGAACTTCAATTCTTGCTGCACACAGGTGCATCTCGGCGCAGCTTTAGTGCACTGTTCGCATCTGCGCTCACTCGACTCATTGCCGACGTGCTGAGTCCCGTCATTCATCCTGGCTACTTTGTCCATCATGTGCTGTCGCAGATCTGCCTCCGACCGACTGTGAGACAGCTGGCAGCCTCAGCGTGAGACTCGAGAGGGACATATTCCGTTCTTGCACATCATGAACACGCCGAGGTCCCAATCATTGATGAAAGGGTTCCATAACTAAGCTGTTGAAAGTCTCTCTCATACGAGCCAGGATTGTTAGAGATCTTATACAGCAGATTCCGGTACTGCCGTCCGAACTGTCTCCGCGGCAAACCACCGCAGCTTGAACCTCAGCCACGGCTTGGGATGTCAACTGGCGCATTGGACATGATCCTCTCGTATATGGACTTTACAATAGCCTGTGTTTTGTCATATCTGCAGTTGGTTGGTCCGTCTCAGGCGACTGTGTCGCACTTGCGTAGTATACTGGCCAGCCAGATGTCGTTGCTTACGACTCGTTAGGCTTAGGAGAGGCTCTTGAGGAATTTAGGGCAAGCGCGCGAAAGCCGGGTAAAGGCAGAGAAGCACCTACGCCAATGAGCGGCTCGTCTCAATCCGGCTGAGCTTCAGCCTAGAAAGGACGACTCTTCTCTTGGGACGCAGGCTTGGACCTTGTCCAGTTGCAGTTTCGAGGCAAACCCGGGAATTTGATGTAGGAGCGGAAGAAACCAGCAGCTGACTAAGCGACTGAGCTAAGCTCGATCGAGAATTAAGCTCATTGCATAACTCAAGCTTGGCATGTGCCCCTCAGGCAGCTGAAACGCAGACACCGACAACATCCATCTCGTATTTCCATCCCATATCCTGGCCAGATCGCCAAGCCCCCACAACCCGAGTATACACATCACATCACATTAGTACCCAAACCATGGACAAGCTCAGCGAAGAAGAGAAGCAGCACTATCGTGAAGCCTTCTCGGTCTTTGTAAGTAGAACCCCCACCTACATCCCTCGAAGGGTAGCAACATAGGGACCCAAGACTAACAATCCAATGCTTGGCCACACAGGACAAGAACGGTGATGGTGAGAAATCACAACAACAATCGTGTTTCCAAAGCATGGAGCTAAACATACCTTTCCTTTTCTCTTAGGCGAAATCTCCGCCGCCGAACTCGGCGACGTAATGCGCTCCCTAGGCCTCAAACCCACCGACGGCGAACTCCAAGACATGCTCCACGAAGTCGACTCCGATAACAGCGGATCAATCGATATCAATGGTACGAAAAAACCCTCTTCTGAGCCCGCAACAAAAATCTCTTCTGGATTACTTTCTTCACATGATACTCCGAATTCCCCAATTCAGCTTTTTGGCCCCTCTCTCTCCTTACACTCCACCCAAACAACTAACCAAACATAGAATTCCTCGTCCTCATGTCCCACGTCGGCAGCGCCCAAGACACCGAAGACGAACTCCTCAACGCCTTCCGCGTCTTCGACAAAGACAGCTCGGGCACAATTTCCGCCTCGGAAATGCGCGAAGTGCTGAAAGCTTTGGGCGAAGATTTGACTGATAAGGAAATTAATGAGATTATGAGTGCCGCGGATACGGATGGGGATAAGACGATTGATTGTAAGTCCCCCCCCCCTTCGTCTGAAGTATTTTCGCTTGGTGGACTGTTTTGGGTTTGAACTTTGGGGTTTGGATGTTTTGCTGATGATGAGAAAAACAGTCGAGGAATTCAAGAAGATTATGCAGGATCCGAAATTGTCTTAGGGTGTTGGTTGAGATGCGGAGATCGCAGGGGTCCAATCTGAGGTAAAGAGGCGGAGAAACCGTCGAGAAGCCGTTTCCTCAGTTGAATAATGACGAACCAACGATGGCGGAAGATTTTGAGTGGAGCTTATACATTCGGTAATGATACCAGAAACGAGACAATGTCAGCTTGCTCCTCCACAGCTCCTCAATGCAAGGGCTTGTCAAAATCTCGATATCAGGCTGAACGTGGTTTCTTACCAGGAGTTCACTATTGAGAAATCACCTTATGAATTAGACTCAGCGCCTTCTGTTGCACGAGATCCCAAGGAAAGAGAGCGGAAGCGGTCGAAAGGCAGCCTTCATAATCATGCTTCGGCGGTTCCAAAGCCAGAAATGGTCAAATCGCTATACATCTTGATCATGCGAGGTACAAGTCTCTTCCCAAGAGCAAAAGCTGCTGCTATCATATTCTCTTAATCTCAATCCTCGCTCGTTCATGCAATTGGTGTCCAACATAATCTCCCGCTTCCCTCTCTTCATCTGACAATTGTCTCGGCGAAATATCCAATGAAGCAAACGTTCCCGCACCTCGTTTCTTGCTTAAAGTGCCTGGATTGATGCAGAGGACGCCTTGCACGAACTAGAGAAAGATGACGTGTTAGCCAAAGACCGACAAGAAGAATACGAACACGTGCAAAAATGGAGTCGACCGAGGCAATACGTACCCTTGCAAATGGCATCAGGGTGCTGGGCAGAATCAAAACATCCGGTCTCGCCTGCCAGAACTCTCCCAGTTTGTAAAAAGACAAATCCAGATTTGCTCCCAGTGCAAGTCGTTCTTCGCCTCCAGGCTCGGGAATCTCACCCTCAATCGCCGTAGGTTTCGGCAGCTCTTCCCTCGATTGTGGCGGAAAGACGGGGAAGTAGTGACTTTGCTCAATGACATGTTCGCTCAGCCGCGCCAGAAGATCGTTGTTCAGAGGCTTGTCTCCTGTCGCAGATTGTGCTGCACCACTGCGGTGCAGTTCGGACAGAACATCTTGCGAGGACATTCCGACGATGAGTTCGTTGAGGAAGAGGGCCATTGGATTTGCGACGAACTGGACCTGTCTGGGAAGGCCCAATTGGGGTTTCGGGACACGATCTTGTGGCCAAGAGACGTGCTTGCTAATGGCATCGCGTGTAGAAGGCACCATGATGATTGTGATTGTCGGTACTGTCTGGGTTAGGCGTTGGATAGGACCGCTGACGAGGGTGCGAAAGACATCAGTGATAGTCGCTTGGTCCGGCTCGATTTTCGCGTCAACGGGTAGGTGTGGTTCAAAGTCGCCAGACGCTACGACTGGATGTTCCAAGTCAAGAAAAGGCCCGGTGAGGATCAGAGCATCTGCACGCTCAGTAGCTGCTCTTTCGAGGAGGGCATATAAAGGTGCAAAGGAGAGATCGGTATCTGTTGTGTACGGTCCGCTTGCAACAAGCATATGAAGAGGCCTTGTTTCACCATCGGCTGATGTGAGCCGGTCATTGTGCACGTCGATGTCTTCGGGTCGGGACGCTGCGACTGGCAGAAGAGGCATTGGAAGCACTTCTCGCACCAGGAAATGCTGACCGCTAACGTTCGTGCCTCGAAGTGCCACAATCTTGCCTGGGAAGAAGTCGAATGTCACGCCATCCATCTTGAGAGGTACCCTCATACCAGCTCCCATTCGGCGACTGGTCTCGAGCACTATGCTGGAGGCATTCAACTTGCCTGTTGGCTGGTCACATGCGATTCTTCCGACTGCTACCACCTCTGAAGTCGATTGTGCTGCAGGGTTTCCAAAATCGCTGTCTTCCAATTTATGCTCTTTCTGTACTTGCTCCACAAATATGTCGATACGATCGTCGAGGATTTCGGAGACTTCCGACAATTTCATAGCCATTGGCTTGTAGGAGTACTTGGGTAAGTCCACCGCCGCCTTCAGCTTGAGCCGCGACTCTGCAGGAGGGACTTCTGAGAGCGCGGGAGCCGGTAGGTGTGTATTGATTGCCTCCACGACTTCGCCCGAATTCTTCCTGTCCTCGAATGCGACTGTAGGCAAGCTCTTCATTACAGGCGTCTTGTTGTCTGCGGGAGAACTGTTGAGGTTGTTCTTGACAGCCTTCGAAGTGGGTGTATCAAAATTGCTCTTTCGCTTGGCTGCAGAAATTCGCGATGCAGGTGTGTTGGACACCATGCCATCCAGCATACCGAATACATCTTGTCCTCCTGTCGTTCGAGGTGTCGCTCCCACTCGCTTTGGTGCGTTGTGCGTCTCGGGTCGCTTCCGTGTCTCTCGTTCGAGCGCTTCTTGCAGCGTCTTTTTGAAGTCCTGCACCGTCTTATAGTCCAATTTGGTGGATTCGACGCCCATGGTGAGGACATAGCTGTCCCATTTGTAGAACAAGTCCTCCGGCGACAGCGACATCAGCTGCACAATGTGCAGCAGCTCAGACAGCACATCTTGAGGCAGCGCCTGGTCAGGAGCAGCGAAGAACTGGTTGATCTGCGCCTCGAGGTCTGCCATTGTGTGCCGGATTCGTGATGTGTTGTGTGTTCAGATGCTGTGTCTGACCATGGGCACTCCGCACCATTTGGGGAGACGCGAAGTGGGCGCGTCGAGGCGCGTCAAATCGGATCAACAGTCGGGCCGAACGCGTAGACTAGGCATGACTCTCTACATCGTACCCATCTGTTCCACCAGCATGCATCCTCATAACAACATCATGTCTCAATATTGATATTGGACTCTACGGCACGCAAACGCGCCTTTCTTGCTAACATTGATTACTTCTTCACGCCCACGCTCTCGATGACACCTCCGCCGACTCGGTTCTTGGGAACGTGATCCGCTGCGACAAAGGGACGAACTGGTGCCAAACGAAAGAGGACCTGAGCCGTGGTAAGGAGTGTGCTGATTCGTAGGTGCAAATTCACTCAGCAAACCACTGTATTCGAACCTCGTCAAGTCAAGCAGGGACCAATTGTGCTCAGATCGTGGTGGCTGTGTAAAGACTTGGGCAACGGTATCATCAAGCTATAAGTCTGATGAGTCACCTCACTATCGGGCGGTAGCCTTGCTACGAGAAGGAATGTCCCTGCAAAATCATTTGGTGACTGCTGAGTTTTGAGTCGTGTGATGCGGTGTCCCAATGCGTCAGTGGCATACAAAGTACCAGGCGCTACTTCCACTGTGTGCTCACGCCAACAATGACCAGACAGAAAGCGACACGCAAGACATCAGGAGGCATCGGTAAAACAAACAGGACTCTCCGCACCACAACCAAGATGAATAGTACACGAAACAAGGAACTCCAAAAAGGAGTTTTCCATACGACTGGGTACAACCAGACAGCCGACTCCAAAGCCGTGACGAAAGCCGAAGACACAACCTCCAGCCCATCTCTTGTATTCTTCTGGAAACCAACGCAAGCGCATGGGTACCTCGGCCAATGGCACATGTCTTCATTCACCGACCCTAGTACCAACCAAACTTACAACTGCGCTGAACAGTACATGATGTACCACAAAGCCATTCTCTTCAACGACCTTGATATCGCTTCGCAACTCCTTGAAACAGATTCTCCTCGTCAGCAGAAAAGCCTTGGAGCGAAAGTGAAGAACTTCAATGACAAGGTGTGGAACAAGGAGAAGAGCAATATTGTGGAGAATGGAAATTGGTTGAAGTTCACGCAAAACGAGGAGTTGAAGACGTGGTTGCTGTCGACAGGAGAGAGCGAATTAGTCGAGGCGAGTCCATACGATCGGATCTGGGGAATCGGGTTCACTGCTGGCGATGCCGTGAAGGTGGAAAGGAGTTTGTGGGGAGAGAACTTGCTGGGAGAAGCGTTGATGAGGGTCAGAGATAGGTTGAGGGCTGGAGCCCCGGATGTCGATGGAAAGAAGAAAGACAAAGAGGAGGGTACAGCGGCGAAGTGAGTTCTGGACGCGGATGGGAAAAGTAATTTCGATGGGTGATACCTCTGCCATACTGTTTCGCGAGCCGGAGCCTGTCTTACAGCCTAGCCTTCTGAGCTTGCAACTCTCTCTTCGCACGTTCTCGCAAGTCTTTCCGCAAAAATTTGCCTATCGCATTTCTGGAAACAAGGTCAGTCAGTGGCAGTGAAGAAATGCATGTGAGTGGACACATACTTGGGCATCTCATCGATGAACACAACACCGCCTCGCAATTGCTTATATGGCGCAACTCTCGACTTCACGTAGTCCTTGACTTCCTCTTCCGTTACCTTACTTCTGTCGGTCGCGACAACATACGCTCGAGGCAAATCGGTAGTCGGATCGTCAGGCGCTGGTACGCCGACTACCGCCGCTTCTCGAATGTGCGGATGCGTGAAAAGCAGATTCTCCAGCTCTGCCGGCGCGACTTGCAAGCCTTTGTACTTGAGGAGCTCCTGTTACCGAACGTCAGCCAAATTTCTGGAAGCCCAATCAATCACCCATTCGGGCCACGCTCCAGACCAGACAGAACCAATCAAAGTGTCCAACATACCTTCTTCCGATCAACCACATAAAACTTCCCCTCCCTCAGCACTCCAATATCCCCACTACAAAACCACCCCCCAACAAACGCCCCCCTCGTCGCCTCCAAATTATCAAAATACCCATTCGTAACCAGCGGACTCCGAATCACCAACTCCCCCTCCTGCCCCTCATCCACATCTCTAAACTCCTCATCCACAATCCTCAACTCCACCGCAGGCAAAACATACCCAATACAACCCGTAACATCAACCTCCCCCTTCGGAATCGCCGTCACCGCACCAGTAGTCTCCGATAAACCCCACGTCTGACCAATAAAAGTCTTCGTTCCGTCGCCGATACGTTTGTTAGAAGCTTGTTGCAGAATAGAGTCCATGGGTGCGGCGCCTGTGATTGCCGCCTCGAGAGAAGATAAATGGTCTGTGATCTCGGGGGATTTGGAGATCCGGAGCCAGATCGATGGGACGGTGTAGAAGGATGTTACTTTATACTTTTTGAGATTCTTGAGGAGGTCGGACCAGTTATATTTTCGCATCCAGATTACTGTTGCGGCGGAGTAGATTGGTCCGATAAGGTAGCCGAAGAGGCCTGCGATGTGGGAGATGGGGAGGTGGGCGAGGGTTGTGGGTGGTGTGGAAGGTGGTTCGAATGTGCCTTTTTCCATTTCTTTTGCGACCCATTCACGGACGCTGAGGGAGGTGAGATGGGCTTCGGCGACCAGGTTTGTGTGTGATAGCATGACGCCTTTGGGGAGACCGGTTGTGCCGCTGGACCAGAGGATGACGATTAAGCTGGATTTCAATTTGACGGGGTCGGTGATGGTTCGCCATTTCAATTTGTCTTTGGAGATGGCGTTAATTTTGCCGTCTAGACTTTGCAACTTCCAGGCTCCTTTCGTTGAGTCGAGCATAAGGACGTTTTGTGGAGGAAGGCCGCATTCCTTGGCAGCTTTTGCAGCGATATCGCGATGCTCTTCGCCGCAGACAATGAGATTACTCTTTCCGATTTTAACTTGCCGGGCAAGCTCAGAGACAGTAGAGGAAGGACTGGCAGCAGAGTAAACGCCGCCCGCAGCTATGATGCCGTACAACAAAGCTGGAACCAGAATCTGACCATGGCTGATTACCGTCACAGTGTCAGTATCCGGTCCATCTCTGCCAATGCCATACTTGTGTCGAAAGCCGTGCGCGATGTTCTGTGTCAAAGCTGAAAGTTGTGCCTTATTGATCTTGTTCTCTGGATCCTTCGCTTCGAAGTGAAGCACAGTATCATCTTGCGCAGCTGAAAGTTCAGATTCTGCAAAACATTGATTAGCGCCAATAGTGGCATCAGGATAGTAGACTTGCCAAACAGTAGCGTCAACAAGTCCATAGAAGGGATCGCCTCATAGCGCTGTGTGGGGTGATGGTAGATTCTCTCTACTGAAGAAGCTGCCATTTTAGTCTTTCTCTATTGAATTCTAATGGTTCGTGGCCCAACACGACTGAGTTTCAAGTATTGAGCTGAAGGAAGCTCCTTTGCAACACCTATATCTCGACCACTTCCTCCAATTAGTAAAGGCGAAGCAATGTGCTACGACGTCGACCTCGGCGCGCTCGGGTGGGCGCTGCATGGATGCCCCCGCTTGGTTGGTCACGTGGCGAACACATTGCCAAGCTTGACATGGAGTTCATGAGTCGCTTGTATTCGATTGTATTCGATGCTGCTGAGCAGAATAGCAACGAGTGCCCTCAATGGTCGAGACCGTCGAGTTGAACCAGCTTTCTGACAGCTTTGACAACCTCATTCTCTCCCATGTCCAGTCCGGGCTCATCCAACTTTCGCGCGAGAACCTCATCAAACATCATTCTCAACCTGCTGACCAGAACTCCTATCCTAGCCCAGCCTCTTAATCGGATCCAGTCATCGACCAGCAGTCCTCTGCCTTGGGGATCAATTGTGATCGGACCAGAGAACATGAGCAGACTGTAAACATTGAATGGCGTCAGGTCCCGAACAAAGACCTTGCTCGTAGCCATCTTCGTGAAGTAACTCATGTATACCGAGTTCCCAGGGAATGTCTGAGCATCGAAGAGTGTAGACGAGGGGTGCACAAAAACACGGCCGTTCTCTTCGTTGAAGTACTTGATCGTGCGAGCTTCAGGATCCAGTTCGACTGCGCCAGAAGACGATGCAGCATATTTCTTGTCAGGAAACTCGATGCGGGCGACTTGTGGTTGGAATGAGCCGGCAACGAGCGCGCGGATGAGCACTTCGCTCGTGTTGTTACAATTGAAACTTTCGGCGTTGGCATTTCCTGGTCTGTAGCCAGTAGGGAGAAATCCAATCTCTTGCAGAGATGACAGATATTGCGTTCGGTTGGTCGAGATATCCAGTAGTGTTTGGTGGTTCAGGAAATTAGCATCGCACCAACTCCGCAAGGATGAGGTCGGTTCTCCTCCTGCTCTTCGTTCTGACCATTGCTCATACGCATGTAAATCGCAGATGAGATCTCCTTGAGTACCACCAAATGAAGTGCGAGCTGCCTTCGAATCATCTCGCTTATCCTTGGGACTCACAAAGGGACTCTTGACAGTCAGGATTGCGGCAACGGTCAGTGCAGCCTCTAGGCAGCCAAATGCAGCGCCATATACCAGCAGCTTACCGCAACGCAGGTCAGCGGGAATCATGGACAAGTGTCGCCCAAGCGCTGTTAGGTCAGTGCTATCCAGGGCACCTATGCGGCCTAGCAGTTTCAAGGCCCCTGCTACAGCCAGCGATTCTGGAGGTGTGAGTGCAGAGGCAAGGAACGATGGCACATCTTCCACACCCATAGCACGTACTGACAAGCAAAGTTGCTCGAGTGGTACTCGCCGAATCTCAGGCTCTGGTCGCTCAGCCATCTTGTCCTCTGCGGATCGCGTGTACAACTTGTAGCACTCGCCCGCCCGAACACGACCAGCACGACCGCGGCGCTGCTTGCATGCAGCCCTCGAAGCCCACACTTCCGCAAGCTTTACCATATTATTGGCAGGATCGAAGCTTGTCTCCTTCACGCGACCGGTGTCGATAACAGCCACGATATCTTCGATCGTGATAGACGTTTCAGCAACATTAGTGGCTGCAATGACCTTGCGCAATCCTCGCGGCGCTCTCGGGAATACTTTCCGCTGTTCAAAGCTTTGGAGCGAGGCATGCAATGGCAGCGCGTGCAAGTTGGGAATGTTGCGTAGCGCTCGTAGCGCTTGGTCGATTTCGCCGACACCCGGTAGGAAAATCAGAATGCCGCCCTCGACGCTACCCAATTTTTGGTCAATAAGCTCAACAGTCCGTGCAATAAGGTCGTAATTGATCCTCGTGCCAACAGATCTCAACGCTTGACCAAGGCCTGGCTGTGCTCGTGGCGTTGAAGTCCCCGAAGTGTTGCCGCGGATTACGTCGTCTAGAGTGAGATCACCAAGAGCGTTCGATTCATCCTCTTCCAGGGCACCGCCAAACCCGGTCGCTCGAAGAATCTCATCCAAGTAGATGTCTTGCACTGGATAAGTGCGACCTTCGATCCCGACTTTTCCAACGCTAGAGGACGCCTTGAAATAATCTTCAAACATGGCAGCATCCAGTGTAGCACTCATGAGAATGAGCTTGAGATCTCTGCGCTTTTTAAGAACATCTCGCAGCAGCACCAACAGGAAGTCATTGTCAAGTGAGCGCTCGTGGACCTCATCAATCACCACATGCGAGACATCAGCAAGGCTTCGCACGACGTCGTCTGTACTTCCGCCCGAGGTCTGCAGGCGGCGAAGCAAAACACCAGTGGTCACAAATGTGATCTTCGTAGTGCCCTGTATTTGCTTTGACTCGCCACGAATCGCATATCCAACCTCTTCGCCAACTTTGACACATCTCTCGTCCGCGACACGGTCTGCCAGACCTATCGCAGAGATTCTTCGTGGTTGCGTGCAGATGATATTTGCCTGTTCACCAAAGCAGCGCTGTATCAAGTCGTCGAGGACGAATTGCACAGATTGAGTAGACTTTCCCGATCCTGTCTCGCCAGAGATGATTGTGACTTGGTTGTTGTTCACGGTGCTGACGATCGCATCTCGCAGTTTCCAAGCAGGGAGGCTCTGCCGGGCTTGCAACATCTTCTGCTGTTCGGATGTTGTCTGCCGACCCTGCCAAGTCCGCAAGAGTTCCTGGCTCGCAGGAGTCTGCGTCGACCATGAGATAGGTTTTGGCTGTCTCCGCGGCTTCTTCTTCGCAGGTCTCGCAACTGTGGTAGTCGAAATTGAGGTAGCAGAAGCTACATCACTCAGCCGTCCAGGATCAATAATGATACTGGGTATGTTCTGCTCCAGCCAGTCCACAATATTGAACAGCATTTGAGCCCCAAGGAACTCCTCGTTGGCGGCAACAAGCACTTTCTTCAAAATACTGAGACGCACATGCGCAGGCAGATCGGCTTCAAGGGACAAGATCGGTGGGGTGTACGGGTAGCCATTGGAAGGTGGTCGTGCACGCAGGATGATCGGCTTCCCACCCGCCGTTTGCAGCTCCAGATTGACTGTGCACATTGACTGTTGTTTGGTAAATTTGTCGCCAAAGATGGCCTCCGAAGTTGACATCTCTTCGTCCCAAAGCTCCAGGTCTGGTTTGGAAGGCGTTGCTTGAGGCGCCTCTTGTCCTAGCAGTCTGCACTGGAGCATTTCTGCTGCACGAGCCTCATCCCCGTTGCATGAGTCCAAAATTTCCGCGCAGAGTTCGGGAGAGTATCCAGTCGCGGACAGACGTTTGATCTTTCCCTCGCGTTTGAGGTCACCACTAGCCATGCTAACGCCAGCCATGTAGTTGTCAGGCAGCGTCCACTTCGGAAGATCGTCTTCCGGCACGTGGATCAGCAGCCACTCGAGGCACTCTTCTTTGTCCTTGCATATCTCAGTAGCCTCCTCCACATGGCTTTTCCGGAATCCAATCTTGGACAGGTCCTCGACGATGCTTTTCCGCTCGTTGGCAGATAGCTTAATGTCGTGCGGGTTCCATGCGCCGCCCTGACGAATGAGTCGTTCAGCATTGCGCCTCGTCACTTCTCCCATCTCGACTTTGGGCACGCGCATCCAGCCTTTCAAGACGTGTTTGCTCTGAACCTGTCCATCAAGACTGACAACTTCCAGCTTCTTGTCTTCTGCCTGTTGCTTGACCTTGTCCGCTCTGGCCTTCTCCTTGGCTACCTTCTCTTCGTCATGTCGTTTCTTTGCCAGGAATGGGTCTGCCTCGTACATGTACGCATTGCCCTGCGCTATAGCCTCGCTCTTTAGGTCCTGAAAGTCACCTTTCCACAAGTCGCGGTACTTGGGTGGCAGCATCATGTGGACATTTTTCATATTGCTCACCCTGAACAGGGCATATGCAGCTGCGAAATGCCGTGCTTCGAGAGCACTTTCCTGGGTTCCTCGCTCTTTCAGATAGTCTGGCGGCGGTAAGATAGGTGGAAGCGTTGCGATCTCCTGTGTTTTCAGATTCTTCTGCTTGATGATAACTCCTCCCGTCCAGCCCCTCGGATTGCGATGGATGGTATACTCCGGTCGCTCCCACTTCTGCTTCTGACAATGCTCGTTGAACATGGTCTGCGGCAGCTTGCCAGTCCATGATGCGCCACCGATCAGCGTCCTCGTGTCAGGCTTCTTGGGCTCCTCTGGTTGCGCTGGAGTCGAGCCTGCCGCGACCTTCGCCTTGCTGCTACTCGCCTGTGTATTGCTACTCTCTTGAGCAGGCTTCTTGCTCTTTTTTGGTTTCCCATCGCCGAAGACGATGTAGCTCGTATCCTCTTCGTTCAGGGTGGCTGCCGATGGCTTTTTCGCGTTGGCCTTGCCAGCTGCTCGAGGTGCATGTGGCTTGTTGACCATAATGTCAACGTCTGCGCGTGCGAGCGCGAGCTAGAAAAGACGTTGATGTCCATTTCGAAATTTTGGGGAAAGCTGCAGAGGGAAGACGCGACCCAGCGGCAGTCGATGAAGTGAACGCGGGGTGACGGCGGGCCGATGCCCAGCTTGTGCTTTTGAACAACTTCACTTCGTTCCCATCTCACGTTCATCACAGTCATCAGCAGATTGAGAAGCCCTATCACCAGAACGATCGTTGAATACATTGCGACCATTCATGATGTCCTCCTTCGTCCGAACCGCGCAGCACCACCTGCCTCGCTCCAAATCAGGCCCCTCAGAAAACAGTGCGACTTTTCTCTACCATTCGCCATCGCCATCGTATCTTGCCCAAGAATTGCATTTGGTATCCATGGTCGGGACTCATAACTTCTCTCAAGCTTCCTTGTGCGCCTGCGACTCACTCATCTTTGCCATCCCTGTGTCCTGCTGTGTTGTCCCGATGTTGATAGCTGATCCCCTGTGCCACATGATCACGGCGGCAGGGTCGTCCGTAAAGTCTTTTCTGTTCTGACCCATCGCCTCAACATGCTCCGTCACCTTGAACACCGGGTTCGCCACATCAGTGACGCCCATAAAGACAGGACAAGGGTTGCAAAACTCCGCAGCGAGCGCAACCTTGACGAACGCGGTGATGCTGCTGCCAAACTGGACGGGCTCCGCGACTGATGTTCGATAGTTCCCGAATGAGAGCTGAACGTAGATCCGCTCGGTGTCTGGACATCTGATCGCGAGAGTCGCCATGATGTACGGCATGTTGGCGCCATGGCCCTGCTCTGCGGTTACACTCGACTCAGATGGTAAACAAGGCAAGGCTTACTGTTACGCTCCAATCACAATGCACGACCAAATGCACCATGTCCACGTTTTCCGTTGGGCCATTGACGATCTTGAAGGACTCGCCATTGGCGTGAATGACAGTCCAGCCTCTATTGGAGTTTGCGGTTGTCGAGGCGGCCATATTCGCTGTCGAGTTGAAGCGGCTAGTTCTGCAGGAGAAAGGCTGTCGTCGTCAAGAATATTTGTTCGGCGTGGTTGATGGAGAGGACCTTCAAGGATACATGTATTTGTTGAGCGTGATGGGGGGGGGAGGTTGTCGGAGGTTCGAGCAGAAATGGAAACAGCTGACACGAGGCCAAGAGGCAGCAACCATTCACTCACTTGCACAGCCGCTGCAAAGTGAGCAGATTTACTCGCAAACGAGCAACCTTCCACTTCTAGACCCGTCGCAGCTGCGGAGGATATTCGACGAACATTCTGCGAAAGAGACGCGACACAGCGGAAGGCGGCGCAAGAAGACAGCAAGACAGTCAAGTGTGCAAGCATTGGAAACCACTCACGAGCTCTAGCCTCGTAGGAGCCCACTCAATGACATGCCCCATCTAGATCCAGCATGGACTGAGGCGATGGCGCACGTACCCGAGCATCAATCGCCCAAGTGCTTGCCCAGGGCCATTTCAGACTCTTTCATTCTGGAAAGAACCATGCACTCTCCGTGTTCCACTCTCCAAGCAGGAAAGAACCATGTATAGTACCTGGCGCTTTCTACACAGAAGACTTACACAGAAAAACAACTAGTGAAGAACAGCAGGGCCGATTCATGTGAGGAGAGGGGAGGATCTGAGTTGGTCGCGCTAGAGAGACAGCACCGCTACACAAGTTACAGAACCGCATTGTCAGTATCGACACATGGCAGTCTTTACTTGACTAGCAAGGCTGCCGTCTGGCCATCGTGTGCAGTGGGTGCCGAGACCAAGTTTTGATGACTTCTCCATCAATTTTCATTGGCGCAAATTGCCCTGACTTGCTCGGGCCGAGAAACGCGTTGCGCTTTCTCCACGAACACGTCGACTTCACCGCCGTTCTTGACATCAACTGTGACTTTTCATCATTGTCCACGCTGTCAAATGGGATCAACATCACACCGCTGCTGAGACCAGAGCTGCAACCCACGCCGTTCGCGCATAGCCGGCGCACCGATAGACTCGGGGCAGAAGCCTGCGCAATAGTTGCATTTTGAGAAGGATCAACTCGACCCAAATGGACCACGATGGACATGATCAAACTGCCACTCCAGCAGCCAGCTACACCTTGAGGTCGCTACTGATGAGCAACAAGACGTTGAACTGATCGTCCATCAAGATGAGCTTATTTGCGATGGATCGAGTCTTGTTTCGCGGCTTCATCTCCGTGGTTCCGGAATTCTCTACAACGTCCACGTGCACAGTCGTGCAGGTGTAGAGCGCATACTTCCTCATGCTGAAAGTCGCCACAACATATCCATTTCTGCGTGGGCGCAAGAGGACAGCCGCTCCATGTCCAATGTGCATCATGCAGATTGGCGGCTTACCGTTCAAGCTCCGCCCCCGAGAGCAATGGGAACACTCCTGTTCAAGCTGATCCAATGGTCAGATATGCACGAAAAGGGACCTCTACCAGATCTTTGCCTCGACGCACTGACAAAACAATGAAGTATGGTTGACATTCCACTTCACAGCATTGTTTCAAAACAGACTGAGCACCTACTTTTGCTCATGGTATATCACGATCATCATGGGCAGCGAGACCGGTACCACAATAGAGCGTCCTATTTACAACGCGTCTGACGTACGGCACCAAGTATCTAAAAACGGTTGACGATCGGAGACTTCCGTCGTCTTCACCAACGGTGAGAGAAGAATATTCAAGAAGGTCTCTGGACCACCATATCTCTTCTTGCCCTCTCAGACTCCTCGTTGACAGTCACACACGCTCACTTCTTACACTCATTTAACATACACTCGTTTCATCATGCATTTCTACACAGTTGTGGCCTTGGCCGCTATCGCCACATCGGCCAATGCTCAATTGCCAGGTCTCGGCGGACTTGGTGGCGCAGCCGCCGCCCCAGCTGCTCCGAAAGCCAAGTTGACGGCCCAAGAAGTGAAGGCGAGCATCGAAGAGATCACTGATAAGGCCGCGGATACCGAGGTCATTGCTCAGCGCATCAAGAGCAAGGCCGACGGCTTTCAAGTCGGTCCAGTACGTTCCTGAAGCTTGTCAAATATCCCTGTCTACCTGAAAACTGATCTTCGCGCAGGAGCTTATTGTTAGCATCAAGGAGATCAACCAACTCTTCACGAAAGAAAGCGAGGCTTTGGCGGCGCAGGATGAGATGCCAGAGGCGCCAGAGTTGAAGGAGCCAGAAGCGGCCGAGCCAGCACCGGAAAGGCGACAGCTGCCTGTCGATGCCTTAAGCGGCCTTCTGGGCCAAAAGAAGGCTCCTGGCAAAGCACCAGCAGAGAAGCGCCAGCTGCCTGTTGGGGCTTTGGGCGGTCTCCTTGGCCAGAAGGAAGCTCCTGCTAAAGGCAAAAAGGGAGAGAAGCGACAGTTGCCTGTCGGCGCCTTGGGCGGTCTCTTGGGCCAGAAGGAAGCTCCTGCCTCAGCACCCAAAGAGGCCCCAGTCAAAGCACCGAAGGAAGCTACCGGCAAGGCCCAGAAGGCAGCACCTGCTAAGGCACTGAAGGGGGCACCTGTCAAAGCACAAGAGCAGAAACGCCAACTCCCTGGCCTCCCTCTTCCAGGCCTGGATAGCGTCACGAACACCCTTTCACCAGGCAAGCCCGAAGCATCAGCAGATGAGCCCGTGCTTGAGCAAATCTTCTTTGCCGTCGAAGATCAAGCCGAGATCTGCTACGCCTTCACCGACTTGACCAAGGTTCACGAAATGATGCTCAACAGTGTCATCGAGAAGCGCGAGTTCTTCACTTTCAACACGATCACTGCCCAGACTGCTAAGGTTCTGCGTCTCCTTGAACGCGAATTTGACGAGTTTGCGGCTGTGCTCATCGAGTCTGTTCCAACTTGTGCGTTCAGCGTCAAGCAGGACCAACAGCAGATGGAGAAGACCATGAAGAAGTCCATCGAGACTTTCACCTTGTAGACTGGGCGTAATATATGCTTGCAAGGCAGGCCTCGTCGCTGGAGCTGCGAAAGTGACTATGTCAGAAGTCATAGATTCCGTTGATAGCAGGCAGCGGGTAGACAGCAACATGCTCTAATCAAAACCAACATGTTGTTAGTGATCATTTCGGCGTGCCGTAGCTTATCTCACCTCAGCCCTCAACTTATTGAACATGTCAACGGCTGTACATACCGAGTTGCAAATCTCGAGCAACGCGTTGATAGCACATTGGTGAGTTTGAGCAAGTCGAAGCGCTCGTACCTCTGAATCTGCAGATCAAATCCCGAATCAAAGTATCGTCAAGATTTCATGGTTGTTTTGATTACGGTTGCGGCGAAAGCGGGAGTGCCATCCACACAAGACCCAAGCCACTCCTCTCCGGTCTGATCTCTGGCATTGAACAGCATGGTGCGAAGTTGACCATCACCAATTCTCTCTTCGCGCCGAACATCATGCAAAGGAGCATGCGCGCCACTCATGTGCTCCCCAAGGGCCATGGGGAAGCCATCTACGCCTACTGCAACATCCGCACCAACCAGGTGCTCTACTCATTGGAGCGGACACTACGAGTACGCGCCTGCTGTGTTTTCATGAAGACATGAATGCTAATAGATTCGCCAGCAATCACATTTAGAGCAGCTCGCAGATGTCGGGGCCAACAACAACCCCCCCAAAATCCGCAAGGATATCTGGCGACCGCTGTTCACCGTCCACCTCCCCGACCGACAGCAGGGCCTCGAGCTCTTTCGAAGTTTGCGCGAGTATCGATTGCTACACGAGACCAACTGGGAGCTACCTGAGTCCATCAAAACGCCATACACCGAGAAACAGATTGAGGAAATGCAGGCCAAGCTGGACAATCGCGGAGGAAGCAAGAAGGAGACTGTTTTTGATGTTATCAAACGGGAAAAGAAAAAGCTCCGCGTCAAAATGGTCATGAACCAAAAGGCGAACAGCGTGGCTGATCTAGCTGCGATCCTGGTGCGGCAGGAGGAACAAAGTGCATCATTGGCAAGCCAAAAGGAAGCCCTGTTGAAGCAGAGAAAAGCGAAGGTCCTGGGTGAGATCATAAGTCTGGCGAAGGAGTTCGAACGCAGTGGCAACAAAGATCTGGACAAACAAATAGCTGAACTCAGGGCCGAGGTGAAGGAGGCCACTAAGAAGAGCCTGGACAAGAGCAATACCGCCAAGGTGAGAAAGGAGCAGTATCAAAAAGCGCAAACGACCCGCGAGGCTCTCCAAAAAATCAGGGTTCAAGCAGAAAAGCGGCTGTGGGCCAGCGAGTCTGTGAAGAAGGCCAAGGAGAGGGCAGCTACCGAAAGCTCTTTGCGAGAGCAAGCTGCTAAAACAAACGAGGCAGCGGCCGAAGGCGCACGGGAATCAAATCCCAAGGAACCTTCGCCCAGTAAGCCAATCTTGGTTGAATACAGGCAATTCATCGAGCCGTACCCACCGGAGTTGGACCCCATTCGCGCAGCACTCGAGGGCAAAGCTTTCAGCAAGCGCGATCCCCTGTACAGAGCGCACAAGCGGGATGTGCGACTTGTGCAGAGACCAATTTATGGCACGAAAGGCATCGCGGTGCAGTGGGCAAATTCGCTCGATCTTGAATACGCCGAGATGTGGCCCAAGAATGTCAACCACTTGAGTATGGGTTTTGTCAGGAATGCGGCACCTAAAGCTGATGCGAAAGCCGTGCACGAGATATCGGACTTCAAGGCACAGCAATGGAAATCCAGGCCCGCGAACTGGGATGCGGTGCTCAGAGCAGGGGAGACAGGGGCACTGGAAGCTGCGGAGCCAATCGCTGAAGGTGGATCAATAGTCGAGGCACAGGCGGCGGAGCAGAAGCAGGAAGAGGATCGTCAGGCTGTGCTACAAGAGGTTAAAGAACGAATTCTCCATGATCTGAAGGTCAAGGCGATCACGCCTGCACATCGTTGGCCTAAGGCGCTGGCAAAATCGCGCCGACAGCGAAGAGATGCAAATCGGCAGGACAAGCAAACAACGAGTCAGACTTCGACTACTGAGAAAGAGGTGGTGCTCCCTGCGGAACCGACAAGCTCGGAAAATGCACCAACGCTATAGAGGTTGATCGGGAGCAAACTTTTGTGCATATATGTATAACATCTGTAGATATCGAATACGATCTACGTCGGACGCAGCCGCCTTTCAGGCAACGAACATGGCAGAAATGAGAAGTCTGATCCAGCACATGCTTCTGGCAGAGCATGGCTCATGTCATCGTCTAGAGCCTGCGAGGACATAGAATATGCTGGATCAGATCATAACACGTACGAGAGGTAGCGAATGGCAGCTGTTTCGCATTCACTTGAAGACATAGCAATGCTACGGCAGCACTCAGCAAACATTTCATAATACCAATAAGGGTAGAGCGTCGCCACTCTGCGCTACTCATCGCAGCATCAGCGACTCCAAAAATCATGGAGCGGAACAACAGGGGCAGCAACGTGCCTTTGAAAATTGACACAGTCATGGCAGAAAACGAAGAACAAGCTCCTCCGTCTTCAATCGACGGCGCATCTCCCGCTGGCAATTCGCCACGCCACAACTCATACATCGGATCGGTTTCAGACCGCCCTGAGTTCAGTCCTCAAGACAATTCGCCGACTCATCTCGGAGCAACTGGAGCTTCTAGTGCTCGTGGATTTGACTTCAGTCCACGCCTGACCAATGCCACTGCGGCTCCGCTTGAGCAGAGAACATTCTACAACGCGTTCCCCGCACCGACGACCAACTTGCAACTTTCATTCTTTGCGTCTGGGTCATCGCGCCAGCCATATTTCGGAACGGTGCAGAGGCCAGCAAATTCTCGGTCTGGTCTCGAACAGCAGTCAAACATCCTTTCAACGTCTGCTGCCAACGATTCCGGCCAACAAGCAACTTCCTACCATCCGACCAGCTATTTAAACATCGCTCCAGAAACCATCAAAGCTCCGACCGGATTGCCAACGTCTCACGCCTTCGTTGGATGGCCCGCCGAAGATGCTGATGAACATGTTCGTCACCCCGGTCAGCCAGGACCATCATCAGCGCCATTAGTTGGTAGTCTCCAAAATCAACCGTCCGGCGCATCGAATGAGGAGGATGATGGAGTGATCGATCTTACCAAGGACAGTGAACCCGAGACGGATGCTCAAACAATTGTGGATTTTCGGTCGAAGTTGCGCAAAACCCAGCGTGAGCTGAAGACGGTGCGAACAGCACGCGATCTATCACATGACACGTCCGTGCAATTGGCGAAAACAAACGGGAAATTGAGCGAGGAGGTAACGACTCTGAAAGCACAGCTCGCCAGCCTAAAGTTCAAACAGGAACACAACGACGGACTACTCGGCATTCGAGATACCGAGATACGGAGTGCCAACTGGGGTTTGACTAACATGCTGACAGCTCTACGGCGTGTGAAGGAGGAAGGGGCAATTCCATGGGGAAATGCCCCACAAGAATGGGAGGGTGAGCCACCGATAAACAATCCTCGAAGCAGTCGGACGTTCCCATCGAGCGAAATGGTGCGCAGCTTTGTTTCAGGGCCCACAACTTTCTTGACGAGGCTGTTGGCGCATTTCGCGGAAGGCATCGTAGGACGAGAGGCGCACTTTCTGGCGCTGGTTGGTGAGAAGTTCTTTGTGCATGAGGATGAGGGAATCGTTGCAAATACCGACCTCTCTGACATCGAGATCCTTAAGATGAAGCACAAAACGCCGCGAACGGTTCGCAATGCATCACGCGGGGCTGCCGCGGATTTTCCAACAGTGGACGAGGTGCGAGCCTTCATTCCGAACATTGGCGTCACATACAGAGCGCTCTTGGCCATGTTCAGGCGGGGAGTAGGGAACCGGAAGGAGGAGTTTCGTCGGCTTGTTACTGAACAGGCTGGTCAGGAGTCAGACAATCCGTGGGAGCGTCTCATGGATGTCATCAAGCCCAGGCCACAGACCTAGAAGGTGCACCGATTGACATGCATTGGCGAGAGGCGCCGGCGAGTCGACAATGTACGACGCCTGCATATTGGCGTATGAAGATGGAATAGAGAACTGGCCTAGAAAGCTTTCCAGGACATGGCGCAGCGCCTTTGACGGCTCACCAAGCAGTGATTTTGAGCAGATCATCATGTGGTGCATGTTCATAGCCCCAAATGAAATGAGTTCTCGTCATCAGCACGCAGACCTTGCTTGCTTCGTCCTCATCTACTTTGCTCCATACCAAATGCCCAAGTGAAGTCCAAGGCAGTCCGATGTCGCCGGCTTGGCGGTCACGCAGACTGCGCTTTCTTTCTCTGTTCTCACACCTCGAAGTCACACAGTTGCAGGTCTCATCTACCGTGCGAGCATACACACGCGCTGAATCAAGTGCTCCAGCATTTGTCGCTCCGAGTATGCGCGTCCCGCATCCACACGAAAAGGCTTTTGTTTCCACCGGTGGAAGCGTTCCAGAACGTCTGCATTTCTGGTGGCACGCACGAGCTACCCGAAGCCATAGTTCTACCCGAGCGGATCGCTTGCATCGCCAATAGCAAGACTTTTGCTGCTGCTGCGATGCTTTCTATGCTGGAAGCATGATTGCGCCAGCAGAATGAGGATCTCAAGAAACACAGGCTCTCATCGTCAGCTGCGCTATCATCTTCGAGTCAAAACCCTCCGCTCGTCAAATATTCAGACCTTGCTTGGAGCACGCGTCGTTGCACAGGCCCAGGCGAGCTATATTGGCACCCGTGTTCATGCATCAGCTCCCGACATGCAAGCCACGGCTTGAACCTCATTTCTGGCTGCTGATCGCGCCACATGGTCTCACCTCTCCTCCCGTTCTAGTTAGGGCCAGCATTGAGAGCTCCCAGCTCTCCCCACACCAGATAATCATCTCCACGCGTCAACATTAAACAACATGGCCAATCTTGACAGAGGCGACTACGGCTGCCGTTCAAGGTACATCAACCGCGGCCGCATAATCCTGCTCTTGGCCTTCATCCTCCAAGGCTTCTTCGTATACCACCTCGGCGTGCGATCCGTAGAGCCTGAAGAAGAATATGAAGAACCAGGATTCAATTTCTCTCCGCTCGGGGGCGCCGCTCCAGATAATCCGATGACATGCAGATCAACTACTCAGAAGCCCAGCGAAGTTTCAAAATTCGTCATGGGCTCCATGTCCGACAAAGAAACGAGCTACGACTGGCTCGTAATGGCCAACAAGAATCGCTACGCTGCCAAGCAAGGTTACGACATTATTTGGGATCTTGAGAAGAATCACAAGTACACCAAGGACTGGGACCGCCTGACTGCCATGGAGAAAGTTATCAAAGGGAAATTGAATGGAGACAATTCCTATGAGTGGATTTGGTGGAGTGACTATGATTCGATCATTACCAATTCTTCAGTCAAATTGGAAAACATCGTTGAGGATGCGTTGGCTGAGATTGAAGATGCATCTCGCAGATCGCAGATTGATATCATCATGACTCCTGATTGTTGGCCCATGAACAGTGGAAGCTTGCTTTTGAGAACCACGAAATGGTCTTTGGGTTGGATTGAGGAGATGTGGAAGGAAAAAGAAGTGGAGAATGAGGAAGGGAATAAAAGAAGTTTGCAGGATTGTCTCAGGGTGAGTTCCCCACTCAGAACGAAGTCTTCTCCTGTACCAATGCTAATACGCCACAGGACATGTACGCCAACGACTTGCACAACATGAAGCACAAGGGCACATTTGTCAAGCAGTACAAGATGAACGCTTTCCCGACTGAGATCCATTGTCACGAGGACGACCGGCCTTGGCAAGAAGGAGATTTCATGATTCACATGGCTGGCGCCTGGGCTCATGTTCATGAGAAGGATCCCACGGGGTTGCTGTTGCGGAAGTATGCGCAGTTTGTTTCTTGATCGAGAGAAAGTCAATGTCAGTGAGTACGCATTCTGCTGTTAAGAGATGGCTTCCCTGAAATCTCGCAGATGTATATAGGCCGAGCCTGCCAGAACAAATGGATCTAGCGAGTGGCTGCACACCCGTTTATGCATCGAACAAGTTCCTTCCATTTTGTACAAGTCCACTTTGTGACTAACCTCGAACCTCTTGATAGGTCGCAGAAGAAGCGCGCATGCCCAGCGGTCTGCAGAGTATGCCATCATCAAGACCACAGCGCGAGATCCATACGATCTCACGAACTCCTCCTCGGAGCAGAAAAGCACTGAGATCAGCAAACAAGAAGCACTTCTCGGCAGCTACTCTCAGCCACGAGAATACCCCTCTAATGCCACTCCGGAATCACCCACCGCCCTACAGCACAAGATCTTCATCATTTCTCCCTCGCCGACCAGTAACATGTCGGATGTCCATCTCTACGCCTATCCCCGCCTCAAATTTCTTAAGCCGGCCTCGGCGCAGCTATAGTCACCAGCATCTACACTGCCAAGCCTCGACGATATCCCCAGATAGGAAGGAGACAAGCCTCGTCGCAAAGCGTATATTCTACGATCACTTCCTTCTGGGGAAGAGATCCCGCTCGCAGATCTATCGCTTGCTGTCACTCGTCGCTCACCTGCTTCTATTGGTCTGGTGGGTTTCATGCTGTGGGCATGGAAACATGCGATGCTAGAACTTGCAAGGGCATTGGAGTCGATCGCACATGCTGTGATTGGTGAGGAGGGAGGGGGGAGGTAGTTGCAACTGACAAGAGAGCTAGACATTGTTGATGATATATTACTTCGCTTTCGCCACACCATCAAAGCTTCAGCATCCTTTCCATTGGAATCTGCAAGACTTTGTTCTTTCTGCTGTGCGCAGCAGCATTCTTGCCCAGCATGTACTCCAAAACCCTTGCACTGCTGCTCCTCCCACTCGGAGCGTTCGCATCTCCAGTCGACAATGAAGCCCGCCAGGTCCGACCGCTCACCTATGAAGGCTACGAAGCGTTTAAAGTCGATATTACATCCAGCACGGCCGAGACACTGAAAGCCCTAGAAGGAATCGACTACGACCAGTGGACACTCGTGCACAATCGCCACATTGATATTTCTATGGCACCAGCAGAGATTGCCAAGTTTAAGAAGTTGGGCCTGCAATACAGCTCGAAGATGAAGGATATTGCTGGGGCCATCAGGAAGGAGCAGGAGGTTGCTGGGTGGAGTGGTGAGTAGTCTCCCACACTCACTCTCAAAGTTCGTGAAAGCGAGAGGACTTTGAGCTGACCATATGTCTTGCAGGACGCATGCAAGCCAATGGTCTGCCAGACAGCACTTGGTTCAACAGCTACCACAGCTACGCCGAGCACGTCCAATTCTGGAAAGACTTGCAAGCCTCCATCCCTCAGCATTCGCAAATGGTCAGCTCGGGAACTTCTCTCGAAGGACGAGACATCTTTGGCTTGAAGTTGGGCGTCGCAAACTCTACTCGCACAAAGAAGGCTGTCATCTGGCATGGTCAAGTGCACGCCCGCGAGTGGATCACAGGCATGACACTTGAGTACATTACCTACTCTATGATCAACGAGTTCAACCGCGGCAACTCAGATGTCGTGAACTTCCTGAGCACCTACGATGTAAGTCTAATCCCAAACTCTTCCTCCCTCACATCCCTCTCTGACCAGAATTCCAGTTCTACATCTACCCCTTCGTCAACCCCGACGGCTTCATCTACTCCCAAACCCGCGAACGCCTCTGGCGCAAAAACCGCCAACTCCCACCCCGCGGCAGCAGCTGCTACGGCGTCGACGTAAACCGCAACTGGCCTCACCAATGGTCCACCAACAGCGGCGGAAGTAGCACAAACCCCTGTAACCAAGCCTACCGTGGCGCCTCCGCCGGTTCCGAACCCGAGACAAAAGCTCTCACTCGCACAGTCAACAATATCGCCTCCGCTCAAGGCATCAAACTATATATCGATTGGCACTCGTACGGAAATTATATTCTGTCGCCGTATGGATATTCTTGTTCGAGCTTTCCGGCGAATAATGCGAAGCTTGTGAGGTTGGGACGGGAGACTGGTGATGTTATTGGGGCGGTTTATGGGCAGAGTTTCACGACTGGGCCAACGTGTCAGACGTTGTATGCTGTTAATGGCGGTAGTTTGGATTATGTGTATGATGTTAGCAAGGCGGAATTGAGCTATGCATGGGAGCTGCGCGATAAGGGCGAGTTTGGCTTCATTTTGCCAGCAGATCAGATCAGGCCAACGGGAGAGGAGAACTGGAGGGGTATGTTGTATTTGTTGAAGAATATGTAAGCCGGCGCTCCGGGAGGGAGGGTTTCGTAGAGAAACTGTGGCTTCGCGGTCGAGCAATGGATCAGAGAGATGATAAGCCATTCGATTACTCCACAATTTCAATTACATGGAGCTCGGTAGTGCTGTGGCTCCTCCGTCGACAAGCAGATCCGCGCCTGTAATGAAGCTAGCTTGCGAGCTGGTCAGGAAGACAACAGCATCTGCAATATCCTCTTCAGTCCCCTTGCGTGGGAGCGGCTGTGCCTCGATATACTGTGTGATCGGTCCAGCCAGCTCACCCTGGAGCAAATCTTGCCCCATGGGTGTCGAAATGAATCCTGGACTAATGGTATTGATCCGGACATTTCGCTTTCCGTACTCGATACACGCGGCTTTCACGCGTAAAATGTTGGACACTTTCGCAATGCAGTATGCTTTCTGACCTTCGTCTTTTTCGAGGTCAATGGCGGGTATGTCGAGGACTTTGGACGGAGGTGCTGTCGTGAGATGTTGCTTGATTTCTGCAGGAAGACCCAGCTCGACGTGGCCTGCTGTGCTGGCCATGCAGACCATGGAACCTCCAGGGGCGATAATGTCTTTGAATGCGTCCACGACATGGATGGTGCCGACTAGATTCACATCGTAGATCCGAGAAGCTGGAGCTCCAGTGGGCGATATACCTGAGCTCCGTTAGAGGGAAATGATGTTGCGGGAAACTGATATGGGGGTTCAATGATAGCTTACCTGCAGTATGCACAACGATCTCCACATTTCCTAGACTTTTCGCGTGCTCTGCGAACGAGCGAACGGATTCTGCATCAGCAACATCCACTTGTTTCGTCTCGACGTTGAACCCGGCGTCGCCAAAGGTTGTCGCAGCTTTCTTAAGAGCATCTTCAGAATGATCTGCAAGTAACAGGCGTCTTCCACTGCCCAGACGGCGGGCAATGGCCAAGCCCATACCGCCTATGCCAGTGATAACAACAGTCGACATTGTTGAGGTATTTGTGGATCTGTGCGAAGGAATGCTTCAGCTCGTCGAAGCGGGGAATTTGAGCTCTGTTATACTGTAGCTACGCCCTCAACAGTCATAAAGTGGTACCCGAGCACTGTACATCAGATACAGCTATTGCGCATAAGTGAGGTGGCATGCAAGCATTCACCGGAGACGCACAGGTCAATCGCCTTTGGACACCGCCGAGACTAGTAGCACAAACAGGATCATCGTATGATTCTACAAGGTCTGACATTGGAACGTGATGATGTGTCGTATCATTCTCGCCTGGTCTGAAGCCGAAAGTTGAGGATGTCGGGCTCGTAAGTATACGAGTACTGCACCATAAGCATTCCCTTGGAAACATTAGAGCAGGACCCCGCGCGTGCCGCGGCCAGGCTAGTTGTAGAGACGCCAATGCATTGATATGCGAGGTGGGCCGGGATCCAAAGCAGATTTGTAGTTGTGAACTTCGTATTGAAAGCGAAACAATGTGAATATTGTTGTTGCAAAGAGGAAGGACGGAGAAAGGCCGGCACTGAGCTCTCAAGTCTCGTCTGAGCACTGACCTCATTCGGCAAGATCGGCCGAGAACCCAGTGGGCTTCGGCGAACACATCTCCAGCGAGCTTCCATCAAACACGACCACAACTAGAAACCATCATGGACGAAGACATGGAAGATGTCGATCGCAGGGCGGAGGAATCTGGCGAAGAGGAATATGACGAGAATGCCGACGAGGACTTCAATCCCAACCAAGCGAAAGACGACCAGGACAATTCCGAATCCTCGTCCGAAGAGGACGACGCAGAAGCAGCCAAAACAACCAAAAAGAAGCCCGCCACTAAAAAACGCAAAACCGATGCCGCCCCAGATGTAGACCTCGACTCAGGTGACGAAGCCACAATTCGCGAACGCAAAATAAAACGAAGGAAGAAGGCCACAACAGCAACGCAAGATGAAGAGGATTCCGGCGGCGAAGGTGGCTTCATTCGAACGCGTCGTCAACGCGCCGTAGAGAAAGAGGAACGGCGGAATCGCAAACGCGGCGTACGAGAAGGCGCCGTAACCATAGACGTGGACAAAGTATGGGCAGAATTGAGCAGTATACCCGTTGGCCGAACAGTTTTACCACCTGTTGCGAAGAGACTTGGCGGAGCGGAAGATGGCGAGGACATGGATGTTGATGGGGAGGAGAAAGAGAATGGCGGGGAGATGGCGAGGATTCAAAGGAAGAGCCAGTATGCGGGAGAGATTACATATGTGGATGTGGATGTTCCGAGGAATAGTAAAGAGGCCAGGAAGTACTTCGAAGAGCATCCGGAGTCGGATCCTGACAGGAAAGATCCTGGTGGCACGGGCGATACTGCTGCGAACACGAATGCGACATCTGATGCCGCGGCGAGGAACCGTCCACTTCGTCGACCTTCGATGTTCGAGCCAAATCCTACTGGCCTGGTGAAGGGTGTTGCGCCGGAGAAACTACGTTTGAGGACGCCTTCTAGACTGGACGTGCTTATGGTGCAGAAACGGCTGGAGGCGAAGAAGGGTGCACAAAAGTTGAACACAATGCAAATGAGCCAGTACGACTGGAAGAGCTATGTGGAGAAGGAAGGGCTGAAAGATGAGTTGGATGTGTATGAGAGGAGTGGGAATCGCTTTTTGGCAAAGGAGGCTTTCCTGGATCGTGCTGCGGGAGCAAGAGAGGCGAAGGCGAGAGATGCCAGGATGCGGTTGTGATTGTGCTGAAGGGAATCAAAAGAGGACTGAATGATTGCTGCAAGCAGAAGTTCTGTGAGGATAAAGATTGCATTTCTTATGATACCCGGCGCTGTCTGTATAGCAGAAGGCCACCATTTAGCATATGCTGGCGCATTAAATTGGAACCAATGGCGGAGTATTCACAGCCTCGATACTGCCGCAAAAGGATCTGTACATTTGTGTCTGGCAGCTTGAATTATGCATTGTTCAGCTGAGGCAGACACAGCGCTGCGCAAATCGTCATTCGGGCCAAGGCACCTCCGAAGGCTCCGGCGAACAGCTGGGAAGGAAGGAAGGTGGAAGGAACGGCGACAGCGCAACAGAAAGCCTCCTGCTCCTGATCCCTGTTCCCTCGATATTTCTCACTCCACTTCTAGTCCACTGCTCACACTCCTTTCGCACCATCACTCATCTCCCACGTCTCTCCTGACCACTTCTGCGCAACTTGTCTCTTTCCAACTTCTCTTCTTCCCCGGCCCCGATAAAATCCGCGACTCCGACGAACCTGCAGCTGCATCACATTCGCGCGAACCGGAACTGGGCGCGATAGCGATAAGACACGAACGAACGCGCGCGCGCCATCTCCCGAAGACAGGCCGCACTGCATCTGCATTGTCCCCTCTTTGCGCCAGTCAGCGGTGGTAGCACAGAGACTCGCCTACAGCTTCCAGACATCCAGCACGTGGGAGCTGCCTTTGGAGCTACTGCAACGTCCATCATCTGAGACCTCCTGATAAGGGACCAACTTATCGCTGATCATCAACGCATACACTACGACGTGTGAATCAGCAGAACGCGGGTTATACGGAAAAGGCATATTGGGACATCCAGCAAACAGACAAGATGGCTCGCGACGCAGTACAAGAAAGAGAGCGACATAGGGCAAGCGGCAACGGCCACTTGAATGGCTCTACGCAACAGAATGGACATCCCAAAGCTCCGCAGAATGCCGTGAACCACAACGACGACCAAACAGATGAGAACATCTTCCTCTTCATCCCCAACTTGATCGGTGAGTTCCTCCAGCGCAACCCATCATTTCCATATACTCCCGCAAAGACAACCCACAACTGACACCCCTCCAGGCTACGCCCGCATCGTCCTCGCTATCGCATCCCTCTACTTCATGCCACTGCATCCACGCCGCTGCAGCTTTCTCTACTCCATCTCCTGCCTTCTCGATGCTGCAGATGGCGTTGCCGCACGCAAATACGAACAATCCACACGTTTCGGCGCCGTGCTCGACATGGTCACCGATCGCTGCACCACCACCTGCCTCCTCGTTTTCCTCGCAACCGCCAAACCAGCATATTCAGTCATCTTCCAACTCTTGATCAGTCTGGATCTCGCTAGCCATTACATGCACATGTATGCTACGTTGGTCATGGGCGGACAGAGTCAGAGTCATAAGAATGTCGATGCAAAGAAGAGCTATGTTATGCATTTGTATTATACTAATAAGGTGAGTCCAGTGCTCCCCCTTGAAAATCCCACGAAACTGACAATCGACTTCCCAGACCGTCCTCTTCATCGTCTGCGCCCTCAACGAACTCTGCTTCATCGGCCTCTACCTCCTGTGCTTCAGCTCACCTTTCCTTACTCCGGCTCTGCGAAATCCAATCCCCGGCACCGAATCCGCGACGACACCCACCTCAAACCCTCTAGATCCTAAGCCCTCGCTCTTCTTCCCGAATCCTTTCAGCCCCGCCGCAATGGAATACGCTCGAGCGAATAAGATGGACTCGAATGTGCCGTGGATTCTGTTTGCGGCGAGCGCGCCTGTCATGCTGTTCAAGCAGTATGTCAACGTGGTGCAACTGGTGCAGGCGAGTCGATGGTTGGCCGAAGGCGACAGAAAAGAGAGGAAGAAGCAGGGATTGCCGAGGAAAAGGAGTGGGAAGGGAAAGATCGCGGGCAAAAGGGGCCCGTGAGCAACAGCAAGAAAGAAGGGTGTAATATATGAGTTTCCTTCTCTTTTCGGGTCCAGGATCTTCGGGTGTCTTGGAAACCTTTTTACGGATGGGACTTTTCGCTTTGTCATGGAGACTTGAGCGGCTCCACACAAACAGCTGCGGAGTGGGAATATTGTAGGAAAATGGAGATGCTAGACAGGATCAGACAGCCTCATGACTGTAGATGACTGGAGTCATCTTCGTCCTATGTGAGCAAAGGAAAGAAGTATGTGTGCGATTAGCGAGGCGTTCAAGGCGCGAAAGAGAGAGAGACAGAGATACGGGGGACATGGACATGGACAGAAGAGCCTCAATCGAACTCGGTCGTTGTCTACAATCATCAGAAGACAGGAGCATGGATTCATAAGTCTTGAATGTAAAGAAGAGAAAAGCCGATCGCTTTGATGAAAGTAGAGGAGCACATAGTGTATAAGAAAACTGGTCTCTTCGTGCATCTCAAGGTCATTTGCCTTGACGCTCTACATTTCCGTGCCTTAAAGGAGGAAAGAACGGTGTGAGAATGCCCTCCTCATCCCTACCTGCTTTCACTGCACCATCAAATCACAATCGCCTCACTACCCCTGATTACCCCTCCTACCACCAGCCTTCTTCCTCCTAACATGCTCCTTCAAAATCCTCCTCTCCTCCACCAAACTCCTCTTCCCCTTCCTCTTCGCCTTCCCCAACGTCATGAGGAAATTCTTCTTGCGCGCCTTCTCCTTATTCGTCGTACTCTTCCCCTCAGACTCCTTCTTCTCTTTCCTCCTCGCCGTCGTACTCCGATGATCATTCTCATGATCACGAACGAATTTCCCTGTAATGGGATCGACGTGTCCGCCTTTGGCCATGGCGATTTTCTCTTCTCGGGTGGTTTTGTGGCTGAGTTTGGCGAGGCCTTCGATGTTGGCTGCTGTGATGGCGTCGTCGGCGTGGCGGTTTGTGGGGTTTGCGGGGAGAGAGGTGAGTTTGCGACGTTTGTTGGCTGGCATGGCGGCCTGGACTGCAGCGGATTGTCGGAGTTCGTGGAGTTTGGCGAGATCTGCTGGAGTGAGGATGTGGGTAGTTGCGAGGGTCGAGAGGCGGGCTTCTTCTCGTATTGCAGCGGCTTCGGGTCCAAGTGATGCTGTTCGGCGGGATTGATCGTCGCCTTCCTCCTTGCTCGACTCTTTGAGTTTGGCCTTTTTCTTCTTGTCGGCTTCGTCCTCGGAGTCGGAGATCTCGATGTCTTCTCCGTCGCTTTCGACGTTGATCCAACCGCCACTGCTCTCGCTATCGTTCTGCTCAGCTTCCCAGTTCTTCCATGCCTCCTCGTCATCTTCTTCGTTAATGCCCTGCTCTTCTCGCCATTTCTCAAGCAGTTCCAGGCCTTCGATACCACCTGCGACCTCTTCTGCACCGAATCGTACACTGGCGTTCTGACCCACTCGCAGACCCAACGCAGCGTCCCGTCCACGATCCCTCTTCTTCAGCAACTCAGCTCCAACCTCTCTGTAAAGTGACAAAAGTCCTCGTGCAGCCATTTGCACGCCCTTATCCTTACTCTTCCGGTACTGCACCAGATCCTGCAACAGAGTCTCCGTCATGGCCAGTGGCTGCCGCACACAGACCTCTCGAATGCCGTTCAATCCTGCTGAGCACACCTCCGCTGCTGAGGCTTCTGACACAAATTCATTTGCAATCTTCACTACCAGTGGCTCCAGGAGATCCGGTGGAACGAGATTATGCGACGCTTGTGCTAACGATGCCAAAAATGATGTGACCGAGGGTTGCTTGTGCGAAAGGAATTTGATGAACCAGGAGTAGAGCGGAATAAGTGTCAGCTTGTGTAGGCCGACCAGTCGAGACACCAGTTGCAGCACGTAGAGCTTCTGCTCCAGATTCAGCTTGACTTTAGGGTTGGTGGGCTGCAAATGCTGTTGGAAGAGCTTCTCGGCAAAGCCTTGCGGATCGTGTAGGAGGTGGAGCGCAGAGAAGTTGAGCGCTTGATGTGCATTCTTCCTCTTCTCCCTCCTCTTTACTTTTGCTTGTGCAGCAGCGAGATCCTTCTCCCTCTTTTTCGACTTCTTGTTAATTCCGACCTGGTGCTTGAGCTTCCCAATATCGACATCGCTCTCATCGTCCGTGTCGTCCTTATCGGCTTCTTCCCGCTCTTGATCTGATCCCAGGAAGAATCGTACGCCCGATGTCACGACTTTCGCATCTTGTGCCAGTGCTGCCACCTCCATGATACTTACCGCCTTCGCATCTGTCCATATCGATCGCTTCCACAGCTCTCTCGTCAACTTCACAGCCCAGACTCCTTTCGGTGAGGTCGGATCTGAAGCAATGAGGTTGTAGCATATCGTCTGAATATTGCGATTCAGCTTGTGGTTTTTCGTTTTGCTGTTCGAAGTCCGCAAATCTGAGACGATCTTCTGAAAGAGAAGTGCTCTTAGCGCTTTTGAAGGCGTAGAGATGAGCAACGGCCACAGCGTGTTCAGAAGAGTGTTAGAGTCGATAATCTCCTTCTTTCGCAGCAGCACCAGACTGCCAACAATTTTGTCTCGCAATTCGGCATCGAGCGCGGCGTGGTGCAGTTCGATGAGGTTGATCAGGTCGGTGGGAAAAGCTTTGGTCAAAGCCGGATAGCAGTCGGCGACGTGGGACACGAAATCGATCAAATCGCGCAGCTTGACTACGCCCGTGTCGTCGGTTGTGGTTGGCGAGGCCAGGAAGAGCTCCAGCAGCGAACGGTATTGGCCATATTGTGCGATGAAGTCTTCGCGATATGACGGCGGGTCGACTTTGATCTTATGCTGCAAGTTCGGCAAATCCGCGTCGACCTTCTCCAGCGCTCCGACCTTGCGCTTCATTGTGGGAGAGATGTGCGGTGTGTTTGTCTATGCGTTCGCAGTTGTCCAAAATTTCCATCCGACTTTCCTTCATGCAAGCGGAGTCAGGTCCGTTGCGGATCTAAGCGCAATCGATAAGAAACGCCAAGGCTACACGCCTCTCTCTCACTGCCTTCCTTCGGACTTCCGTGGCGAGGAGCACGACCACGAGAGCGTTGCAACACGAATGACGCTACGCATTGCTGCAGACACGCTCTCGGCCCACCGGCTCACACGTATTGAATGCAATTTGCAAATCAGGACGAAAGCGACCAATGAGCAATACGGCAGCGAGAGCGCGACCGAGCGACGAGCAATGCAATGATACAACCATACAACACCTCTGATACAGCGACATACAGGATGCCAGCTTGGAATTGCAGGAATCTATACTCTTGCTCTCAGCTATAGAGACCCGTCATCATATTGGACGTGACCGCATGTGACCTGGCGGACAAGGTAAGACGGCGCCGGTATGACACGAATCTTTCGCCGGCCACGTTATGCATAGACAAAACATCAAGCTGGTTTCGAAAATTTAAAGGGACGCCTCCACACACTCACCGCCAGTAGGAGACAGCAGGAATTGAATAGGTACGACTAATCAATAGCGGGTCTTCCATCCGCAATCGGAAAATCCTGGCCTTGGGACCCATAAAAATACTTTTGCAGCAAGTACAGAAAAGCGAACTTATTCCGCGAACAACCTCCTATGACGACTACACCCGGACGCTCTGTCACAGTGCACTCATAGCTTGACTCCACAGGCTCAGGTTTCGTACAGCCAAGGCCGGGCTAGCATGGCTACTATGGAACAGCATGGAAGATTTTGCAACTGGATTCTCGTTACAAAAGAAGGGCTATTGTAGGTGCATGGCTCGCGACCAGCTTTCTAATTCGAACTGCATTCGCTTGCCACACTTTGCTTCTGAGACTATTGACAAAGGAGGGTCGCAAGATTAGCAGCCATGCGCTCTCATGGGCTTCGCGCTGCTGCCATAGCAGCCATTGGATTCGGCAGCGCTTTTGTCGGGGCGGCCAATACCTCGACGCTCTTCTCGGGCGGTACTATCATAGCATTTGATAGCACCACTGAGTCCATGCGCGTCGTCGACAAAGGTGCCTTGCATGTCGTGGGAGACCGCATCGCTCAGGTCTTCGACTCCGTGCCCGAGTCTGGCGCCGTACCCAATGGCACAGAGCACATTGATATCATGGGCCAGATCGTCACTCCGGGCTTTATCGACACCCACCGGCACGGATGGCAGACGGCTTTCAAGACCATCGGATCCAACACCTCACTGGCTGAGTACTTCGGGCGCTATGGCGAGTTCGTAGCTGGGTCACTGTTCAATGCTGAGGACGTCTATGTCGGTCAGCTTGCGGGCCTGTACGAGATGCTCAATGCTGGTGTCACGACGTCGCTCGACCACGCTCATCATACCTGGTCCAGCGAGACGGCCATCGCAGGGGCCAACGCCTCTGTTGAAAGTGGTGCCCGCGTCTTTTGGGCATACACCATTCACGAGCTTTCGAACAGCACTTTCACTATCGAGCAGCAACTCGCAAACTTCCGCGACATTGCTGAGAGTGACCTTTTTGAGGACTCGCCAACCGAGCTAGGCATAGCCTTTGATGCCTGGACAGATACTTCCGATGAGTCTGTTCTGCAACAAATCGTTGATGCGACCATAGCGCACAACGTCTCGGCTCTCACAACACACCTACTCCATGGCCCGTGGGGTGCATCGAACCTTCCATCGGCGCTGCATGAGCGTGGCATTCTGAACACTTCCATACCGGTCGTCTTCTCCCACGGCAGCTTCCTTCCCGCTGCTGATGCACAGCTGCTCCGGACCACGAACCAGTATCTTTCTATCACGCCCGAGTCCGAGATGCACTACGGTCACACCCACGAGCATTCAGCGTACGTCCAGGACCAGGCAAGCTTGGGCGTTGACACGCACTTCACCTTCTCCACAGATATTCTGACGCAGGCGCGCATGTGGCTTCAGCGCGTCCGATACGACTTCTCCTTGGACGTACTGCACAAATGGAAAGTGCCAACAGACACGCCTATGACCGTTGCGCAGGCATTCTACCTCGCTACTCGCGCTGGTGGCTTGGCTCTACGCCGCTCCGATCTTGGTGTCATCGAGGAGGGTGCCAAAGCAGACCTGGTCATCTGGGACGCTCGGGACTCACCTGCCCTCCTCGGTTGGCGTGACCCGATAGCGGCCATCATCTTGCACGCCAGCGTTGGCGACATCCTCCACGTTACAGTCGACGGCAAGTTTGTCAAGCGCGATGGGCGTATCGTGGCCTCGGACTACAAGAATGTTCGCGAGCGGTTCCAGGCTAGTGCTCGCCGCATTCAGGATAAATTGCTGAGCACACCGAACCCAGTGCTTGAAGGCGCGTTCCAAACAGGCTTCGAGTACGAGAGCCCTGACAGGGTGGACACCTTGCGTGGACAGGGTGATGGGTACGAGCAGCCGACATTCGTGAACTTGTAGTAATAGAATATCAGAGTACACATAGTAATCGCATAAGGAGAGAACGAATACATGTGCACCGACAATCAGTCTCGGATCTAACTGTGATCAGAATTAGTGTGGCGGCACTACGCACGTGTCTTCCAAGCACAAGTGCATAGGCAACCTTTCGCAGTTTTCATCCAAGGATGTCGTTACTTTCGGGCAAGGGAGTTTGAAATTGGTACCTAAGATGACATAAGGACGCATATGGCTCCAGTCATTACACCGAGACCTGATAGCACATTTCTTGGTTGTGCGATCTCGATTGTCTGTTCCTCTCTTGTCCAAATTTCGATCCTCCTTTGCCTCATTAAGCAGAACTCCCTACTGTCTAATTAGCTTTAATTTACACATCGAATCCCTGATCGGTCGACTATGAAGAAACACCAACGCAATAATTATATCCCGCCCAAAAACTCGACTGACAATTCTGTCCATTGTTCCCCAGCACCGGATTCCACCGATAGAGGTTCTGCAACGAAATTCCAAACCTTTGAGCAAAAGCCGAGCACGTCCCGCCCGCGTTCGCCACGCCATATCGAGAGCAGTTGGGCGGTGTGCCGGCTTGGATGGGATTGGGTGCAGGGTTTCCTGGTGGTGCTGGAGGGGTTGTCGGTGTGCCGGATACTCCAACGCAGACGTAGTAGCCTGCTTGGAGGCCTCCGCATGTGTTTCCTACGGCGGGGTTCCATGAGTAGAATTGTTGTAGGGAGAAGGTGCCGAAGCGGTCGACGATGGCTTGGCAGAAGTCGCCCTGTTGGACGAAGTAGTATCTTTGACATCCGGCGATGAGGCCTGGCTGTTGAGGTTGGGGACCTGTTGGCGTGGCTGTTGGGGCGGCGGATGTGGTTGTAGGGCGGGTGGTTGGTGTTCCGGTTACGCCGACGCAGACGTAGTAACCTGCTTGGAGCCCACCGCAAGTGTTGCCGACTGCTGGGTTCCAGCTGTAGAACTGGGTGAGCGAAAATGTGCCGTACTGGTCGACGATCGCTTGACAGAAGTCTCCAGCTTGGACAAGGTAGAAGTTCTGGCAATCTGGGGTCAAGCCGCCTTGAGTTGGCTGAGGCTTCGAGGGGTCATTTGTCGTTGTTGGAGGAGCAGTGGTGATTGGGTTTGTTGGGGCTGTGGTGGGAGTTCCGCTGACACCGACGCAAACATAGTAGCCGGCTTGCAGACCTCCACAGCTAGAGCCGACGGCGGGGTTCCAGGCATAGAACTGGCTGAGACTGGAGGTGAAAATCAGCATTGGTGAAGCAGCGCAGTAGAGAGTAGAGGGAACTTACGAGAATGTGCCGAACTCGTCGACAATCGCTTGACAGAAATCGCCACTTTCCACCAGATAGAAACGTCGACAGTCTGAAGTCAGACCGCCTTGAGTAGGCGAAGGCGTCGTTGGACCAGTGGCAGTGGATGTTGTTTGTGTTGATGAGGAAGAGAGCGTACTCGTCGAAACGGGAGATGAAGAAGTGCTTGTGGGAGTTCCATTGGCTTCAACACAATAACTGTTGCCCTCGATTAAGTTTGAGCAGTCACTGCCGACGATCGGATTCCAGCTGATGAAGTTCTGCTCTGAGACACCCCAGAAGGATGCAATGGAGGCACATGTCTCGCCTTGATTGAAGAATGGAGATGGCCAGTCTGTGTAGTATGTGCACAGAGGCGTGGTAGAAGGATCGATGGGCCCTCCAACCACTTGTCGTTTTTCGACGGCAAGTGCCGCTGCTATCGTAAGGATTGAGAAGAATGAAAGGTAATGCATGGTTGAAAATGAGTGACTAGGGGCAAGAACTGTACTCGAGGATGAACGTGAGTGTCGATGAGTAAAGACTGTCCTTGACCAGCAGCGTTTCCTGTATATGTACGATTCGTCTTCAAAGGCTTAACCGTAGCTGTGCAACTACCGCATCTAGCTCATGGTCATTTTCAATTCGATATTTCCTTGCGCCTTGTCCTGATGCCGTTGCGAAGGACCGAGTTGAGATCTTCCACTTCCGTCATGTGCTAACCGACATTACCTGGACGCTGAGTTGCGGAGCTAAATGCAATCCTGCTCACATGATGATCTCGTTATTGTCTTCAGAGTCACCGTCAAAAGGGGTGGGATTGAGATCTATGCTCGTTCCCTGGTAGAGCCGTATGGCCGGCGAGGTTAGGATTGTTGACGTTTAGCTGGGTGTGGTCTTGTGAGCTCGGTGTAAATCCCAATCCTGGTATCACTGGGCGTGCCTGCATATAGTGATAATGTGGATCTTCCTGATCGGGAAGTCAAATGTGTTGAAAGATCCTTCGCCAAGGACGAACAAGCGATCCTTCTTTTCGTACTTGCTAGTCTCTGGACATGATCGGGTGAGGCTCCAGGAGTGATATAGTGCTATGCTCCACTCTCTTGGCAGTTGTCGGTCTTTCAAAATCCGACCTTTCACATCCCACAGAAGAAGCAAAGTATCGTGACGGTTGCATGGCCGCAACTGCCGATGTTCTCAATACGTACGGTCTATTGAGCGCTTGTGCAGATCGTGGCCTGTCAGCTGCATTGACGGAGCTTCAATGAGCCATAGGCGCTCGACAGATTTGTACTCAGAGTAGTGATGTTCGGAAGGGTGTTCCTGTTCTATGACCGATCCTGTTCATGATTTTGTTCTATGTAGCGATCGCAACGTAACTCCTCATCTGTAGAAACAGCGCAGTGCAAAGTAGTAGTTGTCTCGCGCTGGATTCCCGGATGCTGGAGCACAGTCCAGCACGTCTCCCGTGAATTCTAGGCAAGTAGCCTCATACCCACCGTCACAAGTGATTAAGCCCGGTGGGCCATCCGCATCGCCTTCATAAGTGCAATCATCACGGCCTTCCAGGTCGAATGGACCAAGAGAGTCGGGGAATTTTGGCGGCGAGGACCGGCCGACGCCCTTGCGCACAGCTTGAGGGAAGTCATTCTGGTTGCAGAAGTTTGAGCTCAGTTCCTCTCCGATTGGCACTGTGATGCCGACCCAGCTCCAGTTGATGGTCGCGCCACCGATGCTTCCCACAACGATCTCGCGTGCAATGATGACGAAGGTATAGTCATTCGGGACTGAGGTGGGAGCCGGTGGATCTGTCGTCGTGGACCTCGTTATGGTTGGTCCTGTGGGCAAACGAGTGATACTTATCGTAGCTGACGGCCCTGGCAACGATGTATAAGCGCAGCTGTTTGGAGGATCCGTAGCCGTGGACTGAGGAAATGTCGAACCATCACACACGCAGTAAGCTCGGGTGATACCCTGGCCAGGTTGCTGGTTCTGTGTTCTGCAGGATATGTACGAAGCGGTGGTGCTCGGTCGCGGCGTAGTCACTGGTCTTGAAGTTGTCCCTCCGCCTCCATTTCCACCACCAGGAATTGGAACATCGACATTTGGCTCGGTTGGTTCTCCATTCTCGTCAAGAGGCGCCGTGTACCCCTCTTCTATGAACAGAGGACAGGATTCGGCAGACGAGGAGCTACTGCTAGCTGATGAAGTGGTTCGAGTAGGTGATTCGCCTGGAGGCGGCGTTGGGGGAGGGGGGCCTGGTGGAGGTGGAAAGCCGCCCGGAGGAGGATTGCCACCAGGAAAGTCTACGCATCCTAGGCCCAAGCAAGGACCGTTGTCACAGCCGATTCCAATGCAGTTGCAGCCCAATCCGAGAGGGAAACAAGGCTCATGCCTCGAGCATCCAAATTCACATGGCTCTCCGCAACCATCTTCGCAGGTTGGCCCAGGCGTGCCGGAAGAGACAGTGACTGTGGGCGGGCAGTCTCCACAGCTTGTAGGGGGTGGAGGCTGAGTTGTCTGATCCGGAGGTTGTGTTGGCTGACCTGGTGGGATGGATGTCATTTGTCCTGGGGTAGTGATGGTTGGCGACTGACCCGGTGGCAAAACTGTTGTCGAAGATGTGAAAGAAGGATCCGAAACTGTGGCACCGACAGAGGGGAAAGGTCCCAGCAGAAATGTGTATGTGGCACCTTCGATAGTGGTTTCTTCATCATTTTCCGAGATCCTGTACACTGTGCTCGATTGAGTTAAGGTCACTGAAAACTGGTGTCAGAAGTCATTCAAATGCATAGATATGGTTGGAGTCTCTTACATGGTGGGAATTGTAGACTGCTCGTCAATGTCGCTATCGACTGATCTGTATTTGTCCATACCCAATTCCAGACATTGATGGCAGTAGTCGTAACTGCAGGGACGGTGATCACGGTGACTGACTACATATTAGCACAGCAATCAACAATCGGCAGCCTACTGCTCACCAGTTGTAGTCGTGAAAGAAAGCGTTTCTGTCGTTGTCGCGCCATCAGGATTCCGACGTGTTACCACATCGTTCCATGCATTCACCACTGTCGATGTGATGGGAGGCGGAGAGATGGTCGTAGTGTAGGGCAACTGCCAAGGCGGAAAGACGAAGGTGCATGGAGGCTGACAGAAAGCGACTGGGTTGGGATCGGAATAGATGGAGGGATCAATGAGAACCACCTCGCCATTCTCACCGCCGCCACCGCCGTTGCTACCATTCCCACTGCGAGTGCCAGTAATGTCAAGGTCGATTGCCTGGCGATGAAGGCATTAGCATTACGACCCACAGATCACAAGTCAGGTGCAGCTTACCCAGTCAGAAATCCCTCCAAGGCCGAGACCGCGAGCCCAGTCCGTCCGAGAGTCATAGGTAGATTCCGTGGCCCACGACACCCATTCAGTCTCATCGTAGACCAGTATATTACCAGCTTCCTCAGTATAGTATTCCTGAACGCTGTGCTGGCCCCCTTCTATGATTTCGCGGATCTCCAGGTTGGAAAGATAACCGCCTACTCCAGTGCAACGGCCAGGCGCTGCACCGCTGGACGGCCCGGTGAAAGTGCATTCTTCAGTGTAGCAGCCGGCAGAGCTCATTTTAAAGCTGCGCCCGTAGAGAGCTTGACCAAGCAAGAGTTTATTTGCAGGGACTCCCGCTTTTGTGACCATGGAGAGTGCCGTCTCAGTCTCTGTCTGGTTGATGTGTGACCGAAGACAATTGCCGTTAGGACATCCTGGTGAAGTCCACTTGTTACCGTAATCCCATTGCCCATGAAGATCGTAGGTCATGTAGACAATGTAGTCAACCACCTCTGAGATCTCTGCGATGGGAAATGCTTTGAGGTACCAGAATGATGCAGGTGCGGCGATGCCGATTGTGTATTGCGACGGGAGAGCTGCACGAACAAGCTTGAGAAACTCGAGGTAGTCGAGCCCTCTTTCTGGGGCGTCAACAGGAATGCCCGAGCCTTGATCATCGGGAGCTCCAGGGTACTGTCACGTGTGTTAGTCACCAGACAAAGCAAGTTTGAGTGGGCACAGTCTTCCTCACCTCCCAGTCAAAATCGACTCCATCCAAGCCTTCTTGCTGCACGAAATCGGCCATATTGTTCGCGAAGCTCTGTCTGTTCGCTGGCAAAACTCCTTGTCGGAAGATGTAGTAGCTCGAACGCTGCGAGAGTTAGCCCTGATATTTACTACGCAGTGTGGTGCAACGAGTGACTGACCTCGGTAGAGAATGCCCAGCCGCCAAAAGATACTATACGTTTGAAGCCAGTCGCTGCTTTGAAATCGTTCCAGTCATTCTCATAGGGAGAGATCGAGGCACGAAAGTCGTCAGTGATGTCTCCAAATGCCCAGTGAACGAGGGTGTATTTGTCAGGAATGTCAGGAATGGACATGAAGTTGCATGGACGATCAATGTGGTACGATTCGTAGTAGCCCACGTGCTCAAAGTTCGCAGGTCCTGGGCCGGTGATGATGTCGGTGCCACAATTGGACACACAGCCATTACTTCCAGGTGCAGCGGTGCCAGGATTGCCAGTCTCACTCGGACTGACTGTGCAAAACTCGCTGGTGATGCCGCACTGACCCCAGATGTTGCAGCACGCATTGAGAGGACATGGATTAAAGTCGATCCAGTCATCGGGATCTGTAGGACGTGTGCTTATATCATCCAGAGGAGCTTGAGGTCCACAGACAGCGTTGGAAACTTCCGCTGGAAATGGCGGCGTTCCAGTGCTGAGGCATATTTTGGCCCCCAGAAGGATATTCTCGCAACCCATCCATCCCCAAGTTTGAGTATTCCGGGCAAGTATGTCGTCGACGGTCATCTGGTGGGCTTCAGCAATATCGAAGCATGTGTCTCCAGCTTCTACAGTGTATGCAACACACTGGCCATCGGCGCCCGGTTGTGGCGAGAAGTCAGGAAGATCACCGCTGGAGCAGCAAACGTACTTTGGCATCTGTTAGCATGGATATATCTCGACAAGGGGCAGTGAGTACCTCGTCAGGTTTGAGACTGGTGCAAAGACCGTTTCTGTTGTAACCTTCCATTTCTGACTGCGAGATTCCACATCGCTGAGCGACCGAGAAGCACCCATCTCCGGCTTGCACTGCGAAGGTCAGTTCTCCGTCCATTACTCAAAGCACTTGCAAAGACATACCCTGTGTGTATCGGCACGTATCTCTACGCTGAAGCGATGATCTCGCATCGACTCTGATATCTGGCGCCTCACTGTCTGTACTAGGCACCACTGAGACGTCGCTTCCGGGCAGAATATCGACCGTGACCCGCTCCCAAGTGATAGAAGTACCACTGGTAACACATTCAGCGTCCTTCCAACTTCTCAGCGCGTCTTGCACTGCGGCCACATCTCCAGTGGTGTCTACGACTACTCCAAAGAACTGTGGACTGATAGTGCCGTTGCCAGAGCCGCAAGCCTGTGCAATGGTCTGCTGCGCCTGCGCACCTTGACTCAAGAACGAGCCTAGACGTGACACAGCGGAAACCACGCTGGCTGATTCGACCTGCGATCCAGAGAATAACCCTGCAATTGTCTGGCCAGCTCGAGAGAAGAGGATTGTGTTCTCACGAACACCATTCTGAAGATATGCCTGCAGGCCACTCAATGCAGACTTTGCACTTGCAGCATCGGCCGAAGGGCTTCCAGAAGTACTAAGGGTGACCAGACTTGACTCAGGAACTGTTTGGTTGAAAGAGAGCTGCTGCCTCTTCACAATGCGGCCGCCGACGTTCGTGTCCTCGCGGACACTGTCACCCGTAACAGTACATGCACGGAAGTACACATGTGTGTTGGGATCGTTAACCGCATTGTTGACATTCAATTGGAAGATGGAAGTACCATCGCAGCTATCGAGCTCGGCGAGATCGTAGTAGTACGTCCAAGAGGTTGGACTCTCGATATCGCAGCGAGCGGGGCACGACGATATCGAAGAATCGAATTGTTGTCCGTTCGCGACTTTCAGAAATGTGATTGTGCAGGCTACCAGCCAGCGCTGGTGAATGAGCATTGTGATGGCAATGCAGACAAGCAGTCGTTATTCGTGGCGAGTGTGAAAAATTGCGGCATGCAAAATCAGTCCGTAGACAGGATACCGCTGAACTCCTCGCGCTTCCTCTTCCTTTGGTCATTGCTCGTCCATGGCATATGGTCGATCATCGGCCCAATTCGCCTCGAAGACTTTTGTCCACGGCATCATGGCCAAGACGGTCCGGCATGAAGGGGTCAGTCTGCATGTTGAGATCCTGCTCGCATACACGATGCAACACTGCCCTCACCGGTCATGCTCGCTGTCATGGGATCTTGATATTTCATTGCGTCAAAATTTCCGAATGAACTCGAGGCGATATTGTGTAGTGGTGGAGCTCCCAGCCTGGGCATGATGTTAGTGCTACTGGTGTCGATTTTGGGTTTAGTGGCAGCTGTATAAGGCCTAGCGCCCTAGTCCCTTGCACAAAGCAGCTTGCCGCTTCGCACCCGAGGTACGCCAAGCCTTGCTCAATATAAATTTCTTTCTCAAAGGATCAATTCACGAACTTGGCATTCGAATGCTCATACCCGATCCAGGGACATCCGCGCAATGAGTTGTTGCACAACATGCTCAGCTGTCCTTCTTGGGCTAGAATGTGCAGACATTCCACCATGGCAATAAGACCCGCCCCGAGCAATCCTTCTCGCTCACCCCATCGCTTGCAAGCCTCCAAGCTCAATATCTACGTCCCATGCAACCACGGCACGAATGGCTCACGCCCTGATGCGTCGCCACAGGGTCATAATGTGCACCAAGCATGAAACAGCCAAACTCGTCTGAGCATGGGAATTGGTGCCAAGAATCCTTCGCCTGCCGCCGTAGCATGATGTCGTGAAAAGATACAGAGAACCTCGCGATCATAGTCGCAGCTGTATCCGTACCTTCAATCCTCTGATCATTCTTCCAGCATCGTTGTCAAGATGATCATTATACGACTCATTGCGTTTGCCGCTGCTGTTCTTGCCCAAAACCCTCCCCAGGTCAACTTCATGCTGAGCTGTGGTCTCTATCCACAAGTTTGCAACAACAAGTGCTATGCTGTTTTTCGAGGAGGTGCCCCGAGAACCGTCACTTGGAGTGGCTTGTCACAGGCGCAAACTGCTGGACGACGGCGCATTGCTGGCACAGAGCCTAATCCTTGCTGCAATGGGAGGATCACGGCGCCGCCCGTCTGCTCAAACACTGACGGCACCGAGACTACGTGTACAAGTCCTGACGAGTACCCGTATGCTTCGACTGATGAGTTTGGCAATGGACCGGCTCCTAATGGTCCAACGTTTATCAGATGCACTGGTATCGATGAAAATGTATATGAGGGTATGCAGGACTACAACAATGGCATACTTCGAGCTAGAGTTGCGGATGGAGGATGTGGACAGATAAGAGGCTGCAGGATCACGATTGGCTTCCAGTTTGTTGGCATCTACTCCGACGCGTGCATTAATGGGGCCAATGCTGTGAACGATGGCCACTATTGGCAGTACAATGGAGCCTACTCGTTGGTACCAAGAGGTGAGAGCCCATTCCCGAGCATCAGTGTCATCGTATGCTAAACCTTCGACAGATGGAGAGGAGTTCCGCCTACCTCTGTATCAGAGAGCAGATCCGCCTCTAGAGTTGGCCATTGCCCCAGAGAGACGTCGAGAGCTCGTGCTGGACAATGGAGACCATGTCATCGTGGCTCCAGAGGCAGATGGCGACCCAGAACGGGCATGGATTGGCGAGGTATGGATGATGGGGGCCAATGGCACTTCAACAGTCGTGCGCGAGCTCTTTGGAGATGAGAAGAGCAAGCCGTTCAGACCCGGAAATGTGACCTTGTGAGAGGTCTTGTCACTAGTGAACTTCGGCCTCTAGCGATGAGACAGATACATAGCCTGTTGGGGCTATCGGCATACGAATGGCGTGCGAGTGATGAAAATAATGCCTCACTCTATGATCTCACCCGTTCCTGCGTGCTTTGAGCGCAGCCTCTCTGAGGACTCCGTCCTCCGTTGCTTGCGCCGCGGCTTGGTCTGCCTCAATATTATCGCTCTCATAAGCCATCTCATAGCACATCAACTGGCTGTACGCAACCTGAAATTCTGCGCGCACGGTCTTGATCTCACCCTCCTCCCCCAGGAACGGTGCTTGCACCAGCAACACCGTTTCGTCCTGAAGTGTCCTCTCATCCATGACGATGAAAAGAGAACAGCGAATATCGGACTCATTCTCTATGCGCAGTTTGCGCAGCAGCTCAAGGCACTCTTGAGCCGTCTTGTCTTTGAAAGGTGCTTGGCTTGTGCCAACGTCGCCTCCGATTTCGGATTCATCAGAGTATGTCGCTGTGAGATCGTCGATGAAAGCCATGTAGCAGATCATCTGGTTCTTGTAGTTTTGATTGGCTTCGATGAAACGGTCTTTGACCTGAAGGTGATATCAATTCATAGAAGTGCACGCCACGGTATGGTGATGCATACATCAGATGGTATGTTGGCAGCACAACATATCGGAGTCATTCGTCCGAAATCAATCATTTGGTCGTCGATAGACATCTTGACGAATTGCTTTTGTGCTGAAGCGTTGTGCCTTCGTAAAGATGTGCTTTCGTTAAGAGAAGTAAGCAGTAGAGGATCGGATTGCCGAGAGCTGTGTCGAAGGTAATGCTGAGCGAAACCACTAGCGCCACTACTAGTTAGTGGCAAAGGATCGAAGTCCAACTGAGCGCCAAGGCACGGAGCGGCGTGCAAGTGCCGTGTCCTGAGACCCACTACTCACGTCACCCCATACCCAGCCACGACGAGTATTGGAGCACGTTTGTGCGACATAGATAAGACTTGGTTGGAACGATACACATGGTGACTGGAATTGCATGTGTAGCGATTCGCGAAATCTTGCGATGTTTCTGAGAATAGATGCCCACATGAGACTTGTGGGCGCCATAACTCATGGGCGTGCACAACAGCGACAGTACAAAGAGTGTACAGCCGGATAAGAGCCGGCGAGTGGTCATGGAAAGATGCTAATGTGAGATCAGCTCGTCTCCATACAATGCCGAAGAGGGCTGTCGCAGATTGAAGGGAGATAGAGGGGTGAGAAAGGTGATATGTGAGCGCGGAAGCGAAGGAAAAGTGGCGCGTCGTACAGTACTCAATAGACAGCCGCTGGTCGTGGACAGAGAACCTCTACCTTTCTTCGGATTTATCGTATTCCTCTGATGCTTTGATGGAGATGGCTTGGAAGTTGTGGACGTATATCATCTCTTTTCCAATGATGAGCAAAGGCGTGCATCGTTCTCTGTGGGGTTACTCCATTTCTAAAAGCTGAGTCAGGAGAATAAATCCTTGATTGCCTACCTTAATATAGCGGACATGACCTAAACGGCTTCACAAATGCCTTAAATTGAGTCGATGTCTGTCACAGATAACTCGGAGACGCCCTGTTTATTGATTCCCATTTTATCCTTCAGCCTGGTACCCTGGATATCACGGACGCATATGGCGAACTGCACCAGAAAGTCGGATTGATGATTACGTGCCCGATCGAATGCGACCTACTTGCCAAAAGACCTTCGTGAGGCATATGATATTACTCCTCGCTGTTCAAGCTCGTGCAATCACTCTCATCGCATCTCGAGCCGTTCGATACAGTCTTATACAACAACTCTCTTACATGGCCCCGTCTTTAGATCACCGGCCACCTAGCCATTATGTCAGGCCTCAAGCAGTCATGTACCTTAAGCTTCATTACTATTCCGCTGGTAGTGCACGCTACACCAACTCCACAGGTCTTTAGGCTGCGTACTCGGGAACTAAGAGAGCAATTTAATAACAGTCACATTGATGACCTCAACAGATCGAGCTACTATGACGTGTCGAGTAGAAGCAAAGATAGCAGTCGACCACAGCTCTGCCGTCGTCAGTGCTACTGGCGACATGATCTCGAGTATAGGAAAATTGTGGATTCTATTATAACATGAACGAACCCACTCTCACCGTGCCGTGCCTACGGAAGAGACGAGTCGAATCTCGTCCAAAAATATAGTGCTGAGCTTGTTCCATGTCCAGTGGGATGGAAGTCGAGATCAGGACGCAGCAAAATCGCAAAAGTTGCTACTATCAAGAAGAGACATCGACTAGGGCGCAAAAGCGGCGAGCGGAAGGAGCACAAGCTGGGTTCATCGACATGTTGGAAGTTGCCTGTGGCGACTCAAAATGCACTTTGCCATCGAGCGGATACAGGCGACCGAGTCGATCGGGTTCTGCTGCTGTACACAATGCCCTCACACGCGTTGACGGCACGTTGAGAGGTGTGAGGCCAAAGAGAAGATGGCCGACCGGTCTATACAAGTCACGTTGTTATCCTGCACGATTGGATCCATTCTTTCCAGCCGCAACGATCGCGATAGAATTTCGGTGCAAAAGAGTACTTGGCTGTCTGTAAAATCGGGTTTTCAGTATGCAGCTACTACCTACCGAGCACAGTTTGTCTCCAGACGCTCCGCAGAACGTCGCACCTGCACCTACCACACTTTCAGAATCAGCTACGAGCCACCGATCTTTGTAGATGTATAGTGGTAAGATAAGATGATATGATATCGTACATGCCCAATTGATCAAAATGTGACATCGACACCCAGTCTGTGACGGATCTAGCCGTGATCGGCATCAAGGATGAGGGATCGGCATCGTTCTCGTTCCTTCTCGTCACGAAATGCCGAGGCTGCAAATGCACGTCTCCCAAATGTCACATTGTCCGCTGATCTTCAGGCGATCGTTGTCTGTATCACAGGAATGTGCGCTTGTCACATTCTATGCGTTTTCCACCTCCATCTGCCGAACCTCTTGCAAGTGAAGGCGCAAATAGACTACCATTGCGCAACTCTTCGGCGCCGAATCAAGCAACGGCGTATCGACTTCACATGCCAAAGTCACTGAAGTGAAAGACTCGACACATTGTCCAGGACCCTGGTCACTGTTGTCACATTGCGCGATTTGGAACTGGCTCTGTGCAATAATCAAGTACAACAGCACTTCGCTTCGCACCTCCACAAATCACTTGCTGTCCAACAAGCATCCACTCCAACTCGTCGCAAGAGCAATCGACCTTCCACAAATTCACGTACCGAGTCGAGTCGAGTGTCTGCATCCGGACCCGAAATCTGTCCTCGAGAAGAGCCCACCACCATGGCAGCCGGCAAAGCGCCCGATGGCTTCGAAGTCCTCACAGAAACCATTTCCATCCACCGGCCTGGAACCAACATATCAACCGACGAAGACCCGCCTCCCCTATTCGTCATCTGCAGCTGGATGGCCGCTTTCCCAAGACACATTCAAAAATACACCGATCAATACAAGAAGCTCTATCCTTCGTCGACGCTTCTCCTCATTCAGTCTACTTGGAAAGATGTCTCTGGGACTGATGAGTTTATGGTATGTCCTGTCTGTTTAAAAGGTCGAAAACACAAACATTCCTCGTACTTCCTTTTCCCTTACCTCTGACTAACACTTCTACCTCTCTTCTAACAGAAACCCCGCCTGGCAATCGCAATCTCCATCCTCCGAGATCATCTTGCCCAAGACCAAAATGCTCCTCCAACAACAACCTCACCAGGAAGCATTCCCCAAATCTTCCTCCACATCTTCTCCAACGGCGGCGCCACAATCGCCAACCACCTTAGCATCCAACTCAACAACTCCCCCCATCTCACCCACAACCACCAACCCGGCTCCACTTTCTCCCGCCTAATCCTCGAATGCACCCCCTCCCGCCCCAACACCTCCCAAGCCGTCCTTGCCGTAGCCTCCGCCGCTCTCCCCCCCTCCAAACCCCTCCTCCTCCGCCTCCTCGGAAAATTCCTAATCCGCTGCTTCGTCTCCTACGGGTTTTGGAAATGCTGGATCCTAGGAAAAGAAAATGTGGTTGATCGATTGAGGAGGAGATTAAACTCACCTCATCATATCAGCAAATCCGAGCCCAACTCCACGAACTCGAACTCGAACAATTCTGTGGTGAAAGAAGACGAAGAGATCATCGTCGATGGGATCAGAGTTCCGATAGAGGAGATTTGGGATGCAAAAATCCCGAGATTGTACTTGTACTCAAAAGCGGATGAGGTAGTTTCTTGGCAAGATGTGAGAGATCATGCGAAAGAAGCGAGGGAAATTAAGGGGTTTGAGAGTGTGAGGGAGGAAGTTTTTGAGAAGGCGCCGCATGTGGGGTTGCCGAGGGAGGATTTTGAGAGGTATTGGAGGGTTGTGGAGGGGTGGTGGAAAGAGGAAGAGGGTGGGAGTGTTGAGGGGAGATGGGGGGTAGGGAGGGGAGGGGAAGGAGGTATGTTCGATGGATGATTAGAGGTTTGTAGATATTGTAGTAGTAGTGGAAGAATGATAAGAATAGAGTATACTGCTGGTCAGAAGGTTTCAATTTCACCGATGTTTTGTTTCATTTTTCGCTATCAATCGTATACTTGCTGTTGGGTATATATATGTTTCATCACATTCATGTCCTCGGGATTTTTGCGTATTGTTCAATCTGATAAAATGTTCCCACACCACTCAACAGCACGCCAACAATGCTATCTCGACCTATGTCGTCACCTTTCCCTGCTTACTTCGACGTGCTGAATCCTCCTCCACTAATATACGGATCCACATCATCCTGTCTCCTTCCCGTCAAACCCTCGCCTGGCTTATGAGAAGAGGTCGTGCCAGTAGTAGAGTCTCCACCAGCTCCGACGCGTGAATAATCGCCCGTAGTAGTGGACCCACCGACGATGAGAGCAGGCGCCGCAGCTGCAGCAGACGCTCCTCCTGCTCCAGTATCCTCGGAGAATCTGGACGAGTACTGCTTGGAGTCGGCTTGTGGTTGAGTAGAAGAGGTTGTTGTTGTCGTGGTGGTGGTTGTGGTACTACCGATAGCGTTATTGTTACCGCTGAGGAGAGGTTCGACGTCGTGTTGTCTTTGGCCAGTAAGACCAGCGTCGCGATCGGATGTTGTGTTGCCTGTGCCAGAGGTAGAAGCTAGTGCCCCGGCGCCTGCGGCAGCTCCGAGAGCACCTCCCGAGGCAGCGGCATATTGTGCTCCACTAGACGAGGATGTGGCTGTAGTGTCGTCACGAGGGAGTGTTGACGTAGGCTGGCTAGTCGTTGTAGAAACGACACCTGGACCTCCGATGGTATTGTTGTTTCCACTCAACGCTGGCTCAACATCATGTTGTCTCTGACCTGTGAGGTTTCCACTTTCGCCAGGAGCTGAATCACGAGTCGCGTAGGCACCCGCTGCACCAGCGCCTCCTACAGCAGTCGTCGTTCCAGCAGCCGTAATAAGTGGGTGGTCCAGTGGTCCGTTGTCCTTGTTTTCCTTCAATTCCGTAGCTTCTCTTGTTTGACCCGGAGCAGAGTCGCGACCCGCATAAGCACCGGCTGCGCCAGCACCTCCCACAACAGCTGTCGTTCCGGCGGCAGTGATGAGCGGATGATCCAGCGGACCATTATCCTTGTTCTCCTTCAACGCCGTGGCCTCCTTGGTCTCATTGTCCTTGTCATCTTTGTTTCTGTGCAAGATTCTGCTGATCAGACCCGGCTTCTTGTCCTTCTCTTCCTTCTCGAGCTCCTTCTCATGCTTCTTCTCTGCCTTCTCGGCAGCATGTCTGCGTTCCTTCTCGTCCTTTTCATGTTGCTTCTCAAGCTCGCGTTGTCTCTTCTCTTGTTCCTTCTCGAGCTCGTGTTGTTGCTTCTCGACTTCCTTCTGGTGCTGCTTCTCTTCCTTGGCGTGCTCCTTCTCCAGCTTTTTGTCCTCAGGCGAGGGCTTGTGAAGCTTGTTGTGTCTGTTTGGATCATCGGCACCGTATGCGGCGTGGGTCGTTGGATCGCTGTCGCGTGTTGCGGCATATGCTGCGCCTGCGCCCGCTACTCCTGCAGCACCCACGCCACCGGCGATCGCAGCATCGCGACCGGAGGTATGAGTCGTCGATGAGTCTGGATTGTGATCGGTGCCTGAGATAGAACCATGCCGAGCAGAAGCGCTCACACGCTCGGTGGTATTTGTAGTAGTCTGGATGCCTGGGCTTGAGGTCGTGCCGGTTGTCGGAGTGCTGCTATGGCCGCCAAGTGCGCTGCCCGCTCCGATCGCGCCGACTCCAGCACCTGTAGCTGCTGCTGCTGGAAGAGAAGAGCCAGTAGAGGTGGTCTCAGCACCCGGGAACTGTCCAGCCACGTTCGGGCCATGGTCGACCGTATCGCCAGACTTTCCAACGTAGAAGGAGCGATCAAGGAATGTTGCACCTTGCACGTCAGCTGGAGCCTTGTTCAGCTGAGTAACGCCCTCGTCGTTGCGAATACCACCAGCAGCAACACCGGTGGACGGTTCCGATGATCCAGGAACGCCTGCATGACCGCTTCCCAGCTGCGAGTCTCGTGGTGCAGATTGGCTCGTCGTCTCCCTCAGGCTTGCCTCTGGGGCGGCGACTGGGTTGATGTGGCCGTGCCCTGCTCCCAGTGTAAGTGGGTGAGAGCGATCGCCGAGTGATTGCGAGTTGTCCGTGCTTGAAAGAGTATTGCTGTCGTTATCACGAGAAGCAGCATATGCCGCGCCGCCAGCCCCTGCAGCAGCCAGACCTCCTGCGATGCCTGCGTTGCGTCCAAGGTTGGAAGACTCGGTAGTTGATTGGCCACCGGCGAAGGTGGTGTCGGCAGAATCAGTAATGCCGCCCGTTCTCGTGGACGAAGATCCATAACCGCCACTTGTAGATTCAAAGTCCTGAGCTGCGACGCCGGTGGAAGTGCTGTCCCCAAGTGAGCTGGTCTGGCCTCCTAGACCACTAGAACCACTTTCTCCCAGAGGTCTGCTCTGCGAAGGAGTCCCAGTGGCTGCAAGTATGGTCTTTCCCTTATCTGGGTCATTGTCATGCTCTCTGTTTGCAAAGTTCGCCTCGCCAGCATCTCGGCCTGGCCCATGAGCTCCGGATTGATCTTGAGCAGCCTGTGTCCCGGTGCGATTGTCAGCGAGGCCGTCCGTCTGGCTGACACCGGTTGTGTCGTTGTCCCGTCTGCTGTATGCGGTCGCTGCTGCTCCACCAGCTGACAGGTCACCTCCTGCAACAGCCGCTTCTTCGGCAGTTCTTGGATCAGCAGGTGTGAGGTTGGACTGAGTGTTGGATGCGCCGGTGTAGCTGTCCCCGGTTGACGCGCCTGGTCCAGTGGTTGTAGTCGTCGTGTATGCTGGGGACTCTCTCTGCTGAGTATCTGTCTGCAATTTGCTTGAGCCGGGCTGCTCAGTCGTGGCGGTCGTGCCCATGGCCTGCTCGTCGTACCTGAGGCCGGTCAGATGTGTGACGATGCCTTCTCTGCTCGTCTATTGACTTACTTCTTGCCGCCCGGATTCAAAATTTGGCGTAGCACTCCTCCCTTCTCGCCCTGCTCTGTCTGCTGTCCTTCGACAGGATAGAGTGTCGATGTGTCCTTCTTCGCCTCGTTGTCTGGTGCATTCTGGAGCCTCGTCTCTTGACTGCCGCAGAGGATCTCGTCATCCTTGCTCGAACCTGGTGAGCTGGACAGGTCAATAAATTTCACGCAAAAAATGCCTGCTGTAGATCTAGCTTACAAGACTTTCTTGAGCTTATCCATGCTTGCTGTTTATTCGGTCAATGTATAGGTTTCTCTGTCCGTTGCACGAGTCGTGTCTTCGCACTTTGCAGTTCAAGATAAGTGCTGGAGTTACGCAAACAGGTATATATCCTATTGATCAACAAAGCACGGCCTACCTCTTCACCAGGCTGCGCGGGGCAGGCGCCTCATCTCAGATGGGAGAGCTTGCAGAGCTCATATGCAGACGTCATCCTTGCCACATGTGTCGTAGCAAGTTGGAATACTGATACGCGGCATGGGCAGCGAACTTGGCGAGTGGCGAGCACGCGGTGAGCAACGTGTCGGTGGCTGAGGTCATGCGAGACGGTCGCACAAAGAAAACAAAGAGCGGTGCGCTTGAATCTGGGAGATCTTGCAGAGAGTCGATTGGGCTGGTCGATGGGCAGATGACGTGGTTCGCGTACGGCTGTCCGTCGATGCACGGCGGCGGCGGCGGCGTGATTTGTGTTCCTCGGACCTGTCTGCTGCCTGTGGGACGCGATGTGTGGCGCTTGGAGAGGCAGATACGATGTGCATGAAAGCAGTCGCGATGCAGTGAGGGAGTTGACGGGGGAGATGTGCACATGGGCATATGCGAGCCCTGGTCGTTGGTTGACCTCGCCATGCCCGGCCGTTCCGACCGATCGGAAGATTGGTGATTCCTGAGGCTGCAATGCTGAGGGAGAACGGGAGGACGGTGAGCGGGCGGGCGTCCGGTGGGAGCTCCACGACATGGCGGAGTGCCACGCCGCCGCCATGCACTCTTATGCAGCCTCGCCCACCGCGTGCATAACCTTCTCCATGCATCGAAGGACTCCGTTCCCCATTCGGGACACGAACGGCAGTAGAAGGGCTTGTCGTCACCGCGCCGCCCACCTGCACCACGCTGCAAGGAACTGCAGCGCGTCTGCACGCCGCGGCGCATGCAAGCGCCGCCGCGCCGCCAGACGACAGCGATGTCCCCAGCAGTGCAGCAGACGTCTTCCATTCTCGGAGCCATCTTCGGGCCTACTTCTACATTCGGGCGCGGCCATATTCCTCCCACATTCAACGCGGCGCATCGGCTGTGGCTCTCGCTCTTTGACCCGTCGTCCCATTCTTTGCTTGCCGTTCACTCCCGCACCATGGCTCCGACTAACCCCAAAACTGCCTCGTCGACCGCGCGGGCTCAGCGTAGCGCGCTGCGAGCCTGTTCCTCCCCACATTGGATGCCGTTCCAATCCTTCCAGAATCCAGAGGCTCCCTCTGTCATCTCTCCGCTCCCTGCACTTCACATGCGCCCTCGACATAGAACACCCTCTGCCAGCTGAACAACACTCCTTCTCGTCTTCCGAGACACACACTACGCCATCCACTGCTCTCCCCGCTCTCGCCAACCGACACCTTCCCGATCCATCCATCGCCTGACGTAACGTCCCCTCCCAGGATTCCACTCGCTGCTTCCGCTTCCCACCCGCGACCTGGGCAACCAGCGCGACACTGCTCGGCATTTGCCGATTCAAATGAAACGAATACCCGCCTAGGGCATCTTCAGCACCTTCACTTCCGTATACACACCCTTCCACAGACATGGCGATCCGAGAAAAGGTCAAATTCCTCTTCAAGTCCAAGTCTAAATCGGACCGCGACTCCCAAACTTCCAAAGGCTCCTCCAAAGCTTCCGATGAACGATGGCCCAGCAATGTCTACAAACCCGGCGAGCCTATGCCAAGGCCAAAGTACCGAGCGCCTCCCAAAAAGGAGCACAAGGATAAATTAGAAGCATTCAGTTTCGCAGACGCGTGGAGGAGGAAGAGCTTCCAGAGTCAGTACAGCCCCATGGGAACCAGAGCTCCCAGTCGAAGAAACAGCGTCGCCAAGACTCCGGCGAGCAGAAGGAGTAGCTGGATCAGCTTGGGCAGGAAGAGTTTCAGCGGAAAAAGTACAGATGGGGGCAGGAGCAACAGTGTCACGAGTGGCGGCGGTGATGCAGAAAAGGGCACTGTGCGACATCGGGAGGGCGCCCCGATGCACATGGGTGTCGCAGTACCTACAACATTGAAGACCGAGCCCGAGGCAGACGGCGATGATGATGTACACAATGGTGAGTTTGGCTAATACCGACAAGATGGGAGTGCAACTGACGCAGAGTAACAGTCGGTTTATCACGGGTCCAATCGAAAGACCAGCGATACCAGCCGCTCGAGCGACCACGAACAGCAGACAGCGGCACGGCTGGCCACGCGAACAATCTTGCGAAAACTATGAGCACAGCACACGATCACCAGCCTTTTACCGAGCAAGATCTGGCACTGGCGCTCCACCGTTCCCACCTTGCAGTTCCAGCGCAGGGATAAAGATCTTAACGCATTTCAGAGCACTTGTACATTCTTGTATAGCAATCACAAATCGGCGCAAGAGACGGACACCGGCGCATATTGTTGACCATTTCGACTGCAGCATTTTTGGCGTTGGAGTTGAGCAGGAGACTCTTTTGAAGGCACACGACATCACGCGAGCATCATGGCAGCGACATCGAACAGAAGAGCAGTCAATATTCGGACGGCTTTCATTCAGCATTGCATTGGACAGAATTTCCCACCACAGCGGACAGCCAGAAGCATATGGCATGGCTAGGGCGAAAGAGAAAGAGAAACGAGGAAGAGCAAGGAGAATTGGACAGTATAGGAAGAGGAAATCTTGGCATAGAAGTCAGAGCAGATACATGCGATCTGAAAATCATGCAGATTTGCAATTTGCTCCAATTTTCTTCATTTCATGAGCCACAAATTTACTACTGAAATCACAATTCATTGTGTACAGTTCTGCCTCCAGCAAGCCCAAAAAAGCCAGGAGAGGGAACCATATATTTGAAAACTCCCTCCGGATCATACTTTGCTGCGATTTCGCGCAAAGTTTCGAGATCAACGTTTATCGGGGACTAGGATAGACTCTCAATCAGCTGAAGCAAAAAAAAAGAAGAAACAAAAGGTATTCAGAAATGAAGACTCACCGAAGAACTACCCACTTTCACGTCTTTGCCTTTTCCAACTACTTTCTCAACTTCCTCTTCTATCCCTTTTCGCAGACTCCCAGCATGTCTCTGAAAAAGTCCATCTTGAACTGGTTTCCCATCGAGATTCTGGTATTCGAAGAATGCGGAGTAGAGGATTTTCCCAGTCTGTTTTGATTCTGTTTCTGTTTCTGATTCTGATTCTGAATCGGAAGTGGAAGTGGTTGTCAGGAAGGGTTGATAAGTTGCGGAAACAGTCCAGGAGCCGAGGGCGGTTTCTTCGAGGTGTGTGATTGCGGTTAGGAGGTTGTGGTGGGTTTTGAGGAGGAGAGGGGAGGAAGGGGGGAGGAGGGTGGTGAAGGAGGTGAGGTGGTGGGTTTTGGGTTGAGGTTGTTGGGAGGAGGGGGTGGAGGAGAGCAAGAGGGAGGACGGGTTGAGTTGGTGTTTGGTTGTGGAGGATGTGTTGTGTGGAATGGAGAGGAAGGGTTTGAGGGTGGTTTCTTCTTTTGGTCTTGTGTGAGCGATGTTGGTGTATGCGTTCCAGAATTCCAGGTTTCCGGGGCCATTTGAGGATGAGTATTTCTCCATCACAACTGCGCTTGCCCCCTCTGTTCCCTTCGGCTTCCCCATATACTCAATGAATTCCACCAAAGCTTTGAATTGCTCCTCAGCTGTGCTTTCGGAATATTTGACCACTCCTCCCCAAATCCCTCCTTCCTCGATATTGGACACATGGAGGTCAAATCTCGTGACTAACCCGAGATGCGCTCCGGCTCCTGCTCCGGATTGCAGCGCTTTGAACAGATCCGAGTGCTCTTTCGCGTTGGCGTTGATTAGCCAGCCGCCATCGCCTAGAACGACTTCGAAATTTGCTACTGCGTCGCAGGAGAGATTGCGTTGCGGAGAGGAGATAGCGGGTGCACAGGATAGAAAGAAGTCCGATATGCTAGAATCGAGAGTATTTGAAGGAGGCGAGAGGAGTAAGGAGAGTGGAGCAGATGTCCATTTCGGACTCGAAAGTGCCAGTGCAGTCTGATCGTTCTCTTCGTTGTCGTTTCTGTGCTGCGTTGTAGACCTCGGAAGCTCGGACAGGTAGGTGCAGACTTCCCTCCAAGTTGCGCCGGGTCCCACAGACAGCGTAGCGTTCGATGAATGATACGTCACACTGTTGAGCTTCCGGAGGCCCATCATGACATCGATATTGGATTGGCTGGAGTATACTCCTGAATCGTGGTCGTTACCATTGCGTATGGAGAATTCACATCCTCGAGATCTGGTCTTGTTGGTGGCGAGGAGTATCTTGATCGCTTGAGCGACTTCGTCCGGGGCATTGGGGGTATAGAAACATGGTGGAGTGAAGTGGTGATTGTTGAGATACTGTGGTGCTGTTTGTAGTTCCTTAAAAGATGTCTCGCCTGGATAATGGAGATGAGAAGATGGAACATGTGGCGACTTATATAGGGCTTCGCAGCAAGGGTTAGGACCGAGGAATGATGTTTCGAGGGCTGTTGCTGCTGAGGTCAGGAGTAGGAGGAAATCCAAAGGGCGACTCCGTGGGAGGTTTTTCATCTTCGTAAAAATGTTGCGAGCTCAAAGCCGGTTCGGCAGAATCTCTTCAGGAAGTTTTGTCGATCGAGCGGTCTTCTTGTTGAGTGTTTGATGAGAATACTTCCTCCAGCACGTATGATCAACAACTCGTTGAATGGCTTGGCTTGAATGATGAGAGTCGGCACTATTTGGGCGTGATCTTTGGAGAGGAATGAATGTGCTCCCTGAACGGATGCCTCCTCTGTCGCTGAATGCTGCTTGGTGTCTGCTTTTGACTCGCAAAATACTGGTTGATGCAAGCCAACACTTACTGTCCGTCCTGATAAGTACAAGTCGAAGAGCAGTCAACTTGACATCAGAATTGAGCCTTGTCGATCTGGCTCACCAGGCAACGAGCGAAGCAGGGGCTTCACCGCTTTAAGATGCCTTCGCTATTCTGTTAGCAGGACATGCACTTTGCAACATACAGTAATGGCATTGAATCTCTTATGTTAGCTCGAATGAAGTATACTTGATGCAAATTGTAGAGTCGCAACATCAAAGTCTGCAGTGCGGAATCCCAGCATGCAAGTCTGGCAGGGGTTGGCGGGGAGCTCTATCACAACCGAAAATGGGAATAGAAATTGATGAGGCGTGCAGAAAGTGTGCTGATCCTGCTTCTCGTCCTCGACGGAGAGCCATACACGTGTCGATGCTCTCAAGGGAGCTTTCCGTGACGAAGTACTGCTCGCTGGTTGACCAGATTGGCTTCGATTGAAGACATGGCTCGGATCTGAAGGGCCGAGTTCCAGCATGTTCGCAACACATACATATGGCTCTTCAAAGCTTGGAGCGGGGCTTGAAGAGTGTTCGTCATCGTGAAGAATGTCGTTCGTCGTTTCCTTGATTGTGTGCTGGCAGCGCCCTAAGGACATCGCATCTTCCTCATCACAATATCGCTGGACTTGGCCAGCGACGAAGGGACCACTGCGTGAAGCAGTAGCAACAACCGCATGCCACGCTGACGACCTCCATCGGACCGATGCTATCCTCTTGGTGGTCCAGAAATAGCGAACGTCGTCTGCTTGTCGACCCGATGGTATGGCTTGACAGGTGGTTTCGTGCAACCGGGCGTGGCGTAGCTGCTTCCGTCATCGCCGCCAACACACGCCGACCACAGACCAAAATGCTAGCAGCTGTAGCGTCTGTGCTGGCCTTGTCGACTGGGATTTTGATGGTGTGCCGGGAATGTGCCTTTGAGCGCCAACAAGGATGAAGCAGGAGCAAAAGCCACGCGAGAATGCTTGGCAACGTTGCGTGCGTCAATTTGGAGATCAAAACAACATCGAGACCACGACATTGGTGAAGGGGGACTTCGACATCTCACCCTACCACGTGCAAATGGACATCATGGAAAGCCCGATGAGGGTAGGCATCTGCACATGCCGGAGCGCTCAACCGCGGACCTTGAAACTGGCTGCGGTGTCGGCATACCATCTCGGGGAGCTGCGAGCCGATAGCAACAAACAACAAAAGCAGTCAAACCTCATGAATGACGCGATCGCTTCCATCGTAGCGAGCGTCATCATATATCATAGACGGAAAATACTTCCAACAACACGCAAAGGAAACCCACAAAGAGCTTCAAACGAAATGAGAAACAATCAAGACTGACCCTAGTCGAGGGTCTGGAACATCGCTTCTCCACGTGGACTCACCCATTGATCGACCACTACGAATGTCATTCGCTCGTGTCGAGGCCAGAGAAGACAGGCTATCCATTTCTAGTCGAAGAGTGCGAGAACAACCTCGACTAACGATGCGACGTCACTTTCAGTACAGTATGCACGCTCACTCTACACGCGGAGATGCATCCGGCCAAGGATGTAGAGCCCCGTGGTTGAATCCTCGGTATCGTGGTGCTCGGCGAGTTCGGAGGGACATTGGGCCTAGTCGTTTCAGAATTACTGGAAACATTGATGAATCAGATCTATAGAAAGCTCTCGCATCACGCCTTCTCCCCGGATCGTGCCTCTTTGCGACTTGCTCGCCAAGAATAGGACACAATGAACGATATGCCTTGAGGAGTCGAACTATTTGCTACACTGTCGGATACTGGCTATCATCACGACTATACGTTCTTTCCGGCACCATGTCCTCGTCAATGGCTACAAGCACGACTGCCGCGATGCCGGCACCAGAGGGATACACGGCGAACCTCGGTGATCCTGTGACACAACATAGGGACGCTGGAGTGGTTCTAGCAATACTGGGGATGGTTTTTTCGACTGCGTTTCTTTCTCTGAGAATCTACACAAGAGCATTCGCCTCACGAAGATGGGGTGTCGACGATGCTGCGATCGTCGTGGCCTGGGTAGTCCTCCGCCAGCAGTCAGTCTACCATCATGACCTTGAGCTGACCAACCTTTGCAGATGCTTTCAATCTGCTTGCAAGCAATACTAATCTACCTTTGGGCTACCGAGCTCATAAGCGTCCACTTCTGGGACATTTCACTTTCTCAAGCCAAAGAGTCTCTTCTCTTGACCACAATAAGCGCCGGCGCTTTATACATTGTCACAATGGCCATCGCCAAGTTTTCTATTCTGATATACTACCACAAGCTTTCTCCTTCCCGATGGTATCGATACCTCATATACGCCGTCGGGGCCTTCATCATTGTTTACAGCACAGCACTTTTCTTCGCTGTGATCTTTGCTTGCAAGCCGGTCGATATGGGCTGGGATCTCATGATCAGGGACGGCAAGTGCCTGGATAAAGATGCCATCTATCTTGGACACGCTGGACTCAATACTGGCACGACTCTTCTACTATTCGGCATTCCTGTTCCAATTATGTTAAAGCTGGAAATTCCCAGAATGCAGAAGATTGGACTGGCCGCTATGCTCTTCGTTGGCGTACTGACAATCATCGCAAGTATTGTCAGACTTGCACTTCTGCCTCCAGCACTTCACTCCGCAGACACGACATGGAGCATTTCAGAGCCAGCCATCTGGCTCTGCATCGAAACTAACCTGGTTATCATCTGCGGCTGCCTCCCAAGCATGCGATCGTTCTTCCGACACGTTGCACCGAAATATGTAGGCGAGCAATATGATGATGATTACGAGAAAAGCCTCACAGGGAGTCGAACATCTGGTGGAGCTGCAGTCTCCTCCCTGACCCTCGACGAGATGGCGAAGCTGAATCGGTTGAGCAAAGGTCAACCGAAAATCTTTACCAGCTTCGAAGCATGGCAGTCTTGGTGGGAGAAAGACGTCGAAGGAAATAAGAATGGAAATAGGAAGAGCTTGTCGAAACGTGCTTCGCAAGATTACATCCTGGACGAGAAGAATGGTCAGCGTGTTTCCAGGGCACGGGGGGAAACTTTCTCCGCAATAACGGAAGAGCAAGATCATCACGACGGCCGCAAGAGAGCAGTGTCTGCTGCCAGCAAAGGGACTGTGTCCACGATAACGAGACCTCTGACCGCTCGAAGCCAGAAGAGCTCCATCTCCTTGCGAACAAACTACAGTGGCACGACAGTTGGCTCAGTGATCTATGAGAAGACTTCTGCAGCGGTACCTCCTAGGCCCATACAGCCGAGAATGAGATGGGATCGTTCTACGACAATACCTCAGAGCGTTGGCTTGGGGATCTATGGATACCAGAGTGCGCAGACGACTGAACAGTCGCCCAGGGTGTCGAACGAGCGATAGTGATCCAGGTAAAATGATGAGGAGCTGTAAGAACTTTGGCGTTATAAGAAATGACGAGAAAAGCTGGCTACCAGAAGCAATGAGCTGATGAAGATGACGAGATCGAGATGGCCAGCGATGTGAGAACGTGTTACGAATAGGCGGATGCGACGAATTTTTGAATTTGAAAATGATACCCAAAATGTGTAGCATATGTGCTCGAAGAACAGCTCCAAGAAGGTTGCGAGTGTAAGTACTAGCTGGGCTTGCAAAATTGAAAATGTCATTGTGCAATAGCTGCTTCCAGCTTTGATTTGATCGTTGACAGACGTGTACAGAGCGGCGTCAGCACAGGATCCTGCTACTTGAGCATTGAGTGACAACTGAATGTTACAGCCTTCTTGGTACGACAGACCTATGTTGAGACGCTCGACGGACATCATGCAGGTAGTGATCTGAATCTGCAGGGTTATGGGTTGTGCCGTACTGTTAGTCTGAAGCAGCTTGCTAATGACCACATCTATCGCTAAATTATTGCTGTCGTATGAAACATGATCTCTCACGAGACTACGTTCAGTCTTGGGGTCCTGTTTTGGACCGACTTTGCATGCAGAGGTTGTATCATTCATCAGTGGCGTTGCAAAATTAGACTTGTGTTCCCTTCTAAATTCTGGTTTCCAGTGCATCGCGATGAAGCGCAGGTTGCGAGTCTTTAGTTCACTAAGACAAGAGTGTCAGCTGGCACTCTTGTGGTTGTGTGTTAGATGATCCATAGTATCCTTCGAAATATTCCATGATATGTTTGCTCATGTCAGCAATTAGCACTCACACTACACCGGCGCATCTGGTTTCCTTGCCTTTCCTCGTGGCTTATCGGAGGTAGAATGGTGGACGAATGCAAAGCCAGACTGTAAGTGGTTTCATCGATTGCTTCATCAAGTTCAACCAGAATTCTTGTAATGGCTCACAGACGGTAAAATCCGCCATATTCGCAGCCAGGTCATGGCAATTGGCTTGAAGGATAACAGAAACAGGTGGAGGATGCCACGAGATCGAGGAGGGCCGAGCGGATCCGTAGGATTAAGCTTCACTAGCGTGGGGCAAAACTTTCACTTTTATATTTTTTCAACATCTTAAACCCTCCATGAAATCAGCTTGTCTGCAAGCTTCTGGGGGTGGTTGGCGCAATGGTAGCGCGTAAGTTTCAACTTCAATTCTTCAAGAAGATTCACTTCACTCACACGCCCTAGGTTGGTTTTCGGTTCTTCAGCTTCTGCTGCAGTCTGGCACACCAAAGGTTGAGGGTTCGAGCCCCTTGCTGCTCGCTTCTTTTTGCTCTTGAAGCTTCTGGCATGTAGAGAAACATATCTGCAGTCGAAATCGATGTAATCAAATTTTTGACCATAATATTTTTTTGGGCTTTACCCTTCGACTATTGCCTTACCCACACTTCTCCCTGTTTATTGTAACTGTCGGTTTAGCAGCTACCTAGCAGCTAGCTCGCATGAACCGGACGGATTA
>PNEN01001780.1:0-100430 GCA_002933655.1 Cercospora berteroae
TGGCATAACCGCTTATTACTTGGCACGACGCCAAGCGTGCACGGATGCGGTCAGGCTTAGCGCTCAAGCGGTCGCGTTAGCCGTTGCCACGCCAGGAAGTCTCCACCAGAGCACTTCAGCCGAGACCAGGAACAGGCAGGTCAGCTAGGCAAGATGCGGGGAGGATTGTGCACTCCATCCTGAGCTCAGCATTGCATATTTCTCCGCCTGTCATTGATGTCCGCCTCGATGATCTCCATACGGACTGAGTTGCTCCTTGATGTATTGGGGGCCAACGGCACTCATTGTCGCGAGGCAAGACGCAGTGGATGCTCATAGATTTCGCCCTCGGAGGCAAGTATAACTCTTCGTTTTTCCTTGCGTAAATCTGGCCATGAGTACGCACTGGCGATGGCTCTCTTGCTACTGACGGCTGCTGTTGCAGCTCTTGCTGCCGCACAATCACACTATCCAACAGGAAATGACTCCTTGGCCAATGCGCCATACAAAGATGCATCAGTCCCTATCGAAGACCGAATCAGCGACCTGCTGTCAAAAATGACGATCGAGGAGAAAGCATTGCAATTGATGCAGGGAGACATCAGTAATTGGTTGAACACCACTGATGGCAGATTCAACCGCACCGGGTTGGAGCTCAATTTCGCGCAGAAAGCTGGGATGTATTACGTCGGCTACCCGATCTCATGGGACTGGCTCGCTGATAACATCAAGATCGGGCAAGACTATGCCATGAATGAAACGCGTCTCGGCATCCCGGCAATAGTGCAGACCGAAGGCATACATGGCTTCCTCATTGGGAACGCGACCATTTATAACAGCCCGATAGCCTATGCTTGCAGCTGGAACAGGACACAAGTCCATGACATGGCGGTTCAGATTGGCGAGGAAGCACGAGCTCTTGGTGTCTCTCAATTGTTCGCCCCTGTGCAGGACCTTGCACGGGAGCTGCGATGGGGCCGAGTTGAGGAAACTTTCGGAGAGGATGGATACCTCGCAGGAGAGATCGGCCTCGCGTACGTCGTTGGACTTCAGTCAACAAACGTCAGTGCCATGGTGAAACACTTCGCTGCCGATAGCAAGCCCGAGCAAGGCCTCAACGTAGGTAGGTATAGCCACTGGAAGACATTTCAAAGCGCCGACAAGCTTATCTCAGACACCTTCATACCCCTTACTGACTACTGTGGCCAGGACCGGTCCAAGGTGGCGAACGTGAGCTTAGGACTACATGGCTGCCACCATACAAGAAAGCGATCATTGACGGTGGCGTCTGGTCAATTATGAGCGGCTATAACAGTTGGGACGGGGTTCGTTTACACCCTATGTGCTACATCGGCTTCTTTAATAATGCTATGACAGGTTCCGGTCGTCTCCGATCACCACTTACTGGAAGAGATTCTCCGTAAGGAATGGGGCTACGAGTTCTACGTTATGTCGGACGCAGGCGCTACTGACCGGTTGGCGACACCAATGAATATTTGCCCAGCACCCTTGAACAAGTACGGCAGTCCGTTCAATGCAGGCAACGAGTGCGTGACGCTCGACGCATTGCCCGCGGGAGGCGATGTTGAGATGGGTGGTGGCTCCTTCAGTTACCGTTCTATCCCAGATCTGGTAGCCGCTGGCCGCCTGGAAGAAGTTGTCGTTGACACGGCTGTCGCTCGCGTTCTCCGCACTAAGTTTGCCATGGGCCTCTTCGAGCGACCTTACCAGATTGTTGCCCCTGAGGAACGAGAAAACGTAATCAACACTCCGGCTGCTAAGCAGCTTGCTCGTGAGCTCGACCGAGACAGTATTGTCCTGCTCAAGAACGACCAGAACATTCTTCCCATCTCGAAAGACAAGAAGGTTGCCGTCATTGGCCCCATGGCCCACGGCTTCATGAACTATGGCGACTACGTTGTCTACCGAAGCCAGTACCGCGGCATCACTCCTCTCGACGGCATTCAGGCTGCCATTGGAAATGACTCCGTGACGTACGCTCCAGGGTGTGAACGCTGGTCAAATGACCAATCTGGATTCCCTGAAGCCATTGCAGCTGCTGAGGCGGCAGATGTCGCCGTCGTGGTTGTCGGGACCTGGTCTCGAGATCAGCAAGAGCTGTGGCAAGGACTGAATGCTACGACAGGTACTGGTTCCATCCCCGGTATTCTCGTACCTTCCACTGACTTTCTATCGTAGGTGAGCACGTCGACGTCAACTCTCTCGATCTAGTCGGAGCGCAACGCCCTCTCCTCGAAGCCATAATCAACACCACTACCCCCACAATCGTCGTCTTCAGCTCCGGAAAGCCCATAACAGAAGCCTGGATCTCCAACACCACAGCCTCTCTCCTCCAACAATTCTACCCCTCAGAACAAGGCGGCCACGCCCTCGCCGACATCCTCTTCGAAGGCAACACCAGCCCCTCCGGCAAACTCTCCGTCAGCTTCCCATACAGCGTAGGAGCACTCCCAGTCTGGTACGACCACCTAAACTCCGCCCGCCAAATCGGCGACTCCGGCAGCGTCGACCCCATAACCGGACAAATTACTTTTGGCCATCAATATGTCATCGGATCACCCGATCCTTGGTTCCCATTCGGTTTCGGTCTCAGCTATACGAATTTCACCTACGCCGATACCATTTCCCTCTCTTCCACCAACGTCTCCGCAAGCGATACCATCACAGCCTCCATCGTAGTCACAAACTCCGGTTCCGTTGCCGGCGCGGAAGTCATTCAGCTGTACATCAAAGATATGATCGCCACAGTCGACGTTCCGAATATCCAACTCAAAGGTTTCGAAAAAGTCTTTTTCGAGCCGGGAGAGTCGAAGGAGATCAGCATCGAGTTCAATGTCAGTGATGTTGGGCTCTGGAATCGCAAAATGGAATATGTCGTCGAGCCGGGCGAGTTTACGGTCTTCTTGGGAGGAAGTTCAGCCGATTTGGGAAGGAATGCGACGTTTTGGGTGGAGTAGTGAATGTAAACAGAAAACAGTGCACTCAAGTTGGAGAAGAAGAGTTGCGAAAATGTCACGAGAATATGATTGAAAGATTAAACACTGATGGGGAAAAAAAGGTAAAATGGGACTTTTCGGATATTTCTGGTCTAAGAAGGAACTTTCGATTACAGGCCACTGAATAGGTCGCGCGTGTCTCTGCGGCATCGTTGTGCAATATTCGAAGCATATTGTTGTCGCCTGTCGCTCAGAGATCTCGCTTTCCATCTACAAATCTCTGGAAATGTGCTCCTCCGTCTGCCCAGGCCTGTTGTTGCAGATCTGTCACCTTGCATAGTCACCAGATTTTTACCTCTCGTCTTTGAAAGTATCTCGCGTCTCTGAGGCATTCCGTTCAGAGCTCCCGAAAATTCGATACCCTCGAAATCTCGGAGAAAAGCTATGATTAATACTGCTTCTGTCTCTATTCTCTCGACTTTTCACGACTCCGAGGCACTCAGCCTCGGCATCCCTCCCGCCTCGTCTCCAAACACATCTCGAGGAGCATCTAGAAGTTGTCATCATATATGCATTCTTCCACAAACTTCGAGAATCACCAACCCTTCGGGCGCACTGTCCACTTCTAGAAGTGTATGATCAAAAAAATCACCATTCTGATCTTCAATCGTTTCATGATACCTTACAAGCTTCCGAAAAATCTTGCTTGATTTGCAAAGCTCTCTGGCCTGGTTACCAGGAAACTTCACTGCGCCGTGTGAATTTCCAGAGCGCCTCATGCGAAGCCTTTTTCTCTGGTGTCCTCTAACTTCAATCCCATTTATTTCCCGCTTGTACGCATGCAAATTTAATGACTCTTCCAAAGACCTCCCTGATGCCTCTGGTATATCTCATATACACAGCAGAGTGTCACTTGTCTCTCATCCTTGTGACAGCTCTGCCTTCTCACGCTTCTGCTTTTCCTCCGCCGCTTCGGCCTTCTTCGCCTCTGCGTCCTCACGACTCCAATCATGTCCATACTCAATGAACTCTTCTTCTGGTCTCCCATCGATCAAGGCCTCAAAATTAACTTTGGTGCCGTACATGACGTTTTCTGTACTCGAATGTCGAATCTTGCCTTTGTAGTTTTGGATGTCGCTCGCCTTGCTCAATGGTCCTGCAGCGCGATGCTGATTGAAAATTTGCGGGTTGACTGTGAGACAGTTGTGCATCTTCCTCCCATTTGTTCCGTCACACGCCCATGCAAACATGAGATCAGCGGCTGCGTCGAGTTTGTGAACGCCCATTTCGTATAGAAGTTTTCGTGCGCCACGCTGCGAGACGGCGTAGGCAATGGAACAGAGAGGGTCGGCTGTATGGCTGACGATGCGTGTGTGCTCTCCATACGCTTCTCTGAGTTCGTTCTCGAATTTGCTGCGAAGTTTCATCTTCTTCATGGGAGGCACCGTCGGGTCATGGTAGGCGGCGCGCCCCATTGGAAGATTGCCACCCACGGCGGGTAGATCCATGCCGCAGTGACCGAGCCAGAGGAGGTCCCAGTCATCGCCGTAGGGAGAGGTGGTGGGAGGAGAATGGATGAGGCGGTCGCCGTCTTGGAACCAACTGTTGTGAGCGTGTGGCTGCTGGATCAGCCTCGAGGCTCGGGCGAAGCCTTGCATCTGCTGTTTGATGCGATAGTCCCTGTTTGGTGTCAGTGTGTGGTGTGCGAATGGCACCGGAGCATTGCACTTGCCAGTCGACATCGCTTTCCATGACCACAGCAGAAGAAACATTCTGCTCGACGATCATTCTCAGAACATCCATGTGTGCTCGCCACGCTCCCATGGCGGTATCATTGGTGTTGAGATCGTCTGGATGCGGCGGAAATGCCTTTTTGTCCTGCGGTGGAGGTTTGCCATCGACGATGTCTATCTTGAGATTCGTCAGAGCAGCAGCCAGCTGGAGTGAGTCTCGCAAGTCGGTGCGAGAGGGCATGATGATGGAGTACAGTTGTTCGAACTGTGTCGATGTCAGCATCGGCGAGTCTCTGCACGGAATCGCAACGTCCAAGGCATTGCGGCGACTCACGCCCAGCGTTTGATTGAGGATGTCATCGTAGAGCTTCTCGCCGGCCAGCGACGAGTGGTAGTGGGAGAATGAGGAAGGAGCGTCACCTGTTGAAGTGAAGAGGAAAAGCAGAAGCAGCAGTGTGCACGCGGCTCCCGCTACGCGTATCGTCTTTTTGGTGAACGTGGTGGGAGGATTGGCAAGAAAAGCAGGCACCATGTTGCGTCCCGGAGCGTCTTCCTCTGCCTTCACGGGCAACAGAGGCCGGGAGAAGGAAGTCATGACTGCGACACGTCAACAGCAAGCGAACGAGGAAAGAGAGAAACGGTCCCGTGAAAGCGGGCGTGGGAAGAAGGTGGCCCTCACGGGTCATGGTTGCAGGTGGGTGAGCTCGCATCACGGAGTTCAGCCCGGTGTTCATGTGAAGATCCGGCGCCACAGGCAGGAACGTGCTAGTGGCGATCACGACGACGACCTGTTGTTGGTGCTGGTGGCCGCAGAGTTTGGAGCTAGAATCAAGCACGAGCCCGCACGCTTGCGGACGTGCTTGCTTGCTCATCGCTTGCACGAATCACGTTCGGGTCCCAACGGAGGAAGGAGCGGACCGATCGAGCAAGCACCGCTCGTGCTCCTGCTTGTGCTATGTGATCAGCCGCAACAGGCATGTGAGGCTTGCGCATCCCACGTGTCGTGCTCACCCACCTGCACCAATCTCTGCACGGGCTCGCCGCTGACGGCGCTGTTGGTGCGCCTTCCAGCATTTCATGCATCCTTCCGTGGTGCGAGTCATGTTGGGCGGGTGCAGCCATGGGGCACTCTCGCGGGCGTTCTACTCCAATGCTGCCCATCAGGGCTGCGGTCGTGGCTTGCGCTGTCGCTCGTCTTGCTTCGCCGACGACGCCTTGGGGGGCGCACCCGAACTGCTGACAGCGTGCGGGCGGCCGCGTTGCATTTCATCAGCCTTGCGGGCAACAAGTCCACCACCTGCGGATCAACGAGTCCACTGCCGCATGGTGCATCCGGGGTCGACGGGCAGACGCGGGGAGTGAAGGAACGGTGGTGAAGATGAGATGGAAAGTGCAAGGAAAGTGCAAGGTGTGAGAGGCGAAGCTTGTCGCCCAGCCAAGACCTCAACCGTCAGCCCCCTCGTGCTGCTCCATCTCCACCCTCATCTCACGAACCGACATGCGTCGACGTGCTCGGGACTGCACGACCGCGCCAAACACTGCCTGCGGAATCGGACAAAGAAGTGACAGTGCACGGCGTGAGTGGTGCATCGCGACACGCCATCGCCCGTTCCCGCAAACCGAGACGACACCACATGTGCTACGAACTCTCCAACACGACAGAGGAAAAATGGTCGCCGGAAATGCAACAGCAGAATGGTCTGCGATGCGAACAAGATAGCGTTCCGCAGCATGCCATTGATGCCTACATCTCATTCAACATATCCTGCACCAGCTTCTCCGCGTGACCATACGTAGTGCCTTGGGTATGGCCCGGAGGCACAAATGCGAAGCTCGACGAGTCGATAACTCGAAGCGACTGCACGCCGAACACACGACCGTTGGAGTCCACAACCGCGTCCGGGTCCCCGTCCTTGCCCATGCCACCTAGATGAGTGTCAGCACAGTCTTCCATCGGCGATTCGATCAGCGTGATACTCACAGCCACCTCCCGCGTGATGAATTGCACCAATCCTCGACTTCAGTGCCTCCAGAATTTGAGCATCCGAAGTGACATTCGCGCCTGGAAACATCTCGCTTCCGACGCGAACGCGGGAGTCGAGCGATCCGAGCGCCGCACGCGCGATCTTGTATCCTTGCACCGCAACCTCTTGGTCAATCGGATCTCGAAGCCAGTTGGGATTGACGACGGGCGGATCGAGGTTAGAAGCAGACCGAATGCTCACGTTGCCCCGAGAAGAAGCAGCAATCAGAAGAACGCCGACCGACGCCATGACGTTGTTGGTCGCATTCACACTGAGCGCAGTTTCACTGCTCGCAATGTTGAACTCCAATTCCGGCCAGTCAGATGGCAGTGCCTCGAGCACTGTGCGAGCAGCGGGAGACATTTGTGCGCGGACTGCTTCAGGGATCTTGTACCACGCCACGGTGCCGCCACCTCCGGTCGAGAGAGGTCCCGAAGCGTGATTCAGAAGGAGACTGTTGGCTTCCCAAGTACGCTCTGCAGTACTGCTGTTTCGAAGAGCTTCGTACTCCGGCGCCTTGATCTCATACGAAGGGCCACCTATCGAGCAAGAATCGTGAATGTGTTGTCCAACTCCAGGTAAGTCGGAGACGACAGATATGTTGAGGTTCTCCAGAGTCGATCGGGGACCGATGCCTGATACCATGAGGAGCTGTGGTGAGTGCTATAAGGAAGTAAGCAATTGTCGCATGTATAGGCGTGTCGGCCATGATCTTAGATCACGACAGTACTTGCCCATGCTCCAGCAGCACTGATGACTTCTTTTCTTGCCGAAAGGACGAAAGGATACTGGCCGTTGATCGTTACGTTCACACCGGTGGCCTTGGTATCATTGAAGACGATGTTTCGAGCCTGAGCATTGATGTAAGTCGTCAATGATGGTCGATTGAAAGCTTGCTGGAGCAGAGAACTCTCGGCTGAGCTGCGCAGCCCTGTCTCTGGATTGACAGTATACTGCCACCAAGCGTATCCGTCTAGCCTACCACTGCTGGATCCAGGCTGCCTCTCCAGACCCATGGCCTCGAATACTGCAGGTGCATAATTTGAGACCGGTTCCACGTATGCCGGTAAGCTGACCTGGAGTGGTCCACCTTCCGCGGAAAATGCGTCGGCATCGTAGACACCTGCAGCGGTATTCTCTGGCCTCCGCTCTGCGTTTGGTGAGAATTGCATCGTTCGTTTGAAGAATGGCAACATATTCTCCCATCGGTACGCATCATCGCCTACTTTCTCGGCCCAGGCGTCGTAGCTTCCTTTACTTCCGCGATGGTAGAGCATTTGATTGCGGCCGCTGCTGCCACCGAGATTCTTGCCTTGGGTGTAGCGGATTACGCGACCATTCTTTCGAGCACAGTCAGTAAAATGGCCACTGTCATACGAAGGTAAAGTTCAGCACTGTACCACTTGTGGCTCTGTACGCAAGCCCCAGTCGATCAATGGCTGAGGCATATCCGGCGCCTGTCGAATCCATCTGTTGGAATCTGGAGACATGAGTGATCAGTCCTCACACAATCCGCGTCCCAGGCCACTTACAAGCAGGAATCTGACTCCAATTCCCATTGCCAAATTCATAGAAGCCTCCAGCTTCGATCAATGCCACAGTCGCATTACTATGCTCTGTGAGTCGAGCTGCCACGACAGAACCTGCTATTCCAGCGCCAACGATCACATAGTCGTATTCAGCATTCACGCCTGGTATCCCAAACGCTGTACCGGTGAGTTGCCCTGGCCGAGAGTATTGCGGGACGACTTGGCTTTGGCATGCAGTAGAGAACAGCACAAGGCTTGCGAAAACCGAACGTGCCATGTTTGTCGACACTGTGCTGTTGAACCTGGCCGGAAAAGACAAAATGGACAGCGATGAGAAGTCAAAGATCTTTACATTCAAGAACACAGCCCATCTGCTGATGTTACACTTCCAACTAGTTCAAAATCATATTTTTCTTCGCACCGCATAGCGTTGAGTTTAACCACGTAGTCATCGATCGAAGTGGCAGAACTAATGCCAGCAGCGAAGACCAAAACACCAAAACTTGCACTCCCACTGGTTAGACGTGGCTCGTAACTCAACCGCTTGGGACGACTGTCGTGGCAAAAAAGAATCTGCTAATGCGGCTATGAGGTAGTCTAGTAATTCTGCAGCTTTCTTTTCGATCGATGCCAGAGATGCACATGGTAGCTTTTGTGCGGTTTGTGGTTTATGCACGTTAGCGTTAGTGTTCTTGCTGCTCTGGGTTAATGCACAACTCTGTCTTGTTGACAATGACGCACGATCTACAGTGGCGGGCGGTGAGTTGAGAAGTTTCGCGGAGGGAGATCCGGATTTTGGTGTGCAGGTATTGCGAGATCTTTCAGAAGTGATCATATGGCTGTGCTGTGGTGCTTGGTGGAGAGAATATGACGGGGGAGGGAAAGGAGATTTGGAGAGATTGACGCGTCTCCACGCGAAGATGTTCCTTGGAGCTGACAGGATGACATCGCAAACACGTTCTCATGTCAACGCGCTCCCAGAAGCAGAGGCAGGAGCAAGACGATATGGCAGAGAGACAAAAGCTTGCAGAATCCTAGGTCTTTCCCTGAAAGGATTTGGCCCACTAGGGCGGCGTTTTGTCTGTCAAAGGTAAGCGCAATACGTTTAAACTGAGATCTAGACAATTTCGGTGTTCTCGAAACTCTGTTATCTTATGTGAGCTCCTACACGCGCAGAAGGTGTAGATAATGAATGGCATTGGCACAGGTAGTTTGGAGAAATTTTAGCATCCTGTCTGTGATAACTGAGATTTGCATCCACCGTGACGCTCAAGCAAGTAGTGATTAATTCGTTGGAGAGAGAGGGCTTGGAGACTGGTCGGGTATGCTTCAAACAAAAAGATGAAGTGGGAGGCATTGCAGGTGGGAAGATCGCATATGAGGCGGTATGGAACGCAGTGAGAGATTTGCACATCGTTGTTCATCGGAGAAGCAGATTGTTATCCCCATGAGGGCGGCCTCTGTGATGCATCTTTCAGTTTGCTACGACTGCCAATCATGACTCTGCCTCGTAGCAGCTCGTTTCGAAATTGGCCTTGTTTGAGTTCTAGGCTGCCCGTCAGCTTCTTGTTAGCATGTTTGAGAGTGGATTACCTACTTTCACCTGGAGCGTTTGCAGAATGGCTTGTGTGCCTTCCAGTCAGACGACTGGCATGCCTTGTCACAATACAGCACCTTCTTGCATCGACCACATTTCTGGAAGGTGGGCTGGTCGCTGTGCTCCTCTTCTCCATCGCCGCTCCTCTCGACGCCACATCTCTCGCAGTGCTCCACTTCGATCACAGCTGGACACACGTTCGTTTCCCAGCCTCTGCCCGGCCACAAGGCTGCTCGCTCCGCTGTGTATTTCTTGAAGAACATCTTGAATGCCTTGGGGTTGAGCTGCTTGTACTCATGCTTCCGACGCTCTGGGTCTGAGAAATGGCATTTGATGGCAGCTAGGCGCTCCTCGATGAACAGCTCCATTGGTTCAAGCTCGAATTTCTTGGGGAGCAGGTCTTGCGCTCCAACCCATTGGAAGTGAACCGGTCTTGCGATCTTGATTGAAGGGTGAAGGTTGGGGAGTCTGGATCACAGTCTGTGCTCAGAAGGCCAAGGGTGATGTTTTCATGGAGACCTTCTATGCCGTAGAAGCAATGATGTTCTTCGGTGGGAGTGGCGTAGATCATGCCTTTCACACCGAGGCGAGAGAGGAACGGAACCTCTTTCCAGGTTAGATCAGCGCCGCTGGGGCGTGTTGTGATAGACTCAGGCATGAGCACGTAGCCAGGGTTGTCGGAATCTCTTGCAGCATGCGCGCAAACGCTCATCATGATGGTATAGCGGGCCGTCATGTCCATTGTTGTCTGGCTTGGCAGGCCGTCGGAAGTGTAGTATTTGTCTTGCTGGGAGTGAGTTCGAATAGAGAATGAGGTCGGAAGCAGAAGGAACGGCTTTGATGAGAAAGCGCGGAAGGAGAGGAGATAGGAGACGCCGTAGAACAGACGCTTCTCATGGCATAATCTTTGGGGGCAAGCTGCACGATCCCGCACCTTGGAAGCGTGAATGCGTCGTGTAGCTGCAGATAGACACTGACATCTCATCGAACTTGTACTCAGTCATCGTGTTGTGATATTGCGACCGACCGTGAGAAAATGTCCGCTTGAACGTATCCTCACTCTTCCGCGAGACAGAAAACTCTGCTCTGCAGCTTATCTTGACCTCCAAGACTTGCTGGAGCACGTCTGCATTCTACCGACGACGCCGCGGACGAGACCATGTTGCACAAGCGGGGCCTGCAGTTGGGCTGGGAGAAGCAGACTTGTCGCAAAATGCTACATCTTCCAGCCTGGGGTGCCTGGCACCTAGATCTTGATTAATCAGTCGTGCCAAACGCGCTCGGTATATTGATCTGCACGTCGACGGGGTGAAGCATGGTTCGCGGGATGCTTTCGATGTGGACGCTGAATCAGAGAGAAGTGAAGTTGATGGGCAGAGGACAGCGTGAAAGTCGTCTTGGCATCGTCTGGTGTTATCTCCGATATATCCGTCGCAAAAAAGTGCAGCTGTGCAAGCCGAACTTCCAATCCACAGAACCGTCTTGCAGCAGTCACGACCGCGACGATGGTGCCCAAACCCGCCTCCAAGGCGTCGATACCGGCGACAGTGCACGATTTCCTTGTCCTTCCTCTTCGATTGCCCAAGACTGCTTCATATCCCCACGATGCGACACACTACCTCTACCTGCGCCCGAATGCGCCCAAAGTGCCCACCGAGACCACACCGCGCGAAGTCTTCATGGTCAACGTCCCTATTGACACCACCGAGGCTCACGTGAAACACCTATTTGCATCCCAACTCGGCGGCGGACGAGTAGAACATGTGGCATTTGAAGGGGAACGCGTAGGCAAAGGCATTTCTGCTCCTGTTGCGCCTGTTGTGCAGCAGGGCAAGAAGCGGAAAAGAGACGCTGCGGACGCAGAAAATGCTGCAGAAACGGGGAAGTTGCCTGAGATATGGGATCGGGACATTCGAAGGAGCGGGAGCTCTGCCATTGTCACATTCGTGGATCAAGAGTCAGCGAAGTTGGTCATGAAAGAAGCCAAGAGGGCGATCAAGTCCAAAGCAGAAATCACTTGGGGAGAAGGACTGCGAGACCTTCCGCGCTTGGGTAGCGCTCGATACAGGACGCACCATGCGTTGCGATTCCCAGATCATGCTGTATTGCAGGAGAGCGTTGATGCCTTCATGGCATCCTTTGCTGCTCAGGAGGAAGCTCGTGCGAAGCAGCTGGCGCGTCTGCGGAACGAGCCCGACGCCGACGGGTTCATCACTGTTACAAGAGGCGGAAGGCAAGGCCCGGGACGATTGGAGGAGGCCAAGGCGAAGGAAGAGGAGTTCAAAAAGAGGGAGAAGAGTCGCATCAAGGAGGACTTCTATCGTTTCCAGACGAGAGAGAAGAGGAAAGAGGAGCAGCAGAACTTGGTGCATCAATTCGAGGAGGATCGCAAGAGGGTTGAAGAGATGCGGAGGAGAAAGGGCAAATTACGACCGGAATGATTGCACGAATATTGTGTTTAATCACTCATGTGCCGCGCAAATCGTCAAGCTCCAAAACAACAAGTGCAATGCTCTGGCCGGGAATGTCTAATGCTCACTCCTGCTCGACAGTCTCTGAGCTAAAATTCAGGATCGCTTCTCCTTTGTGGGAACAAAGAGACCATAGCATTGCTAATCCGGATGCGGAATCTCGGTATGCCTGTCCATTGTCGGAGCGCACACAAAGGAGTTGCTACCAGCATGAAAATACAAACAGCTTTCACAGCTTACAGCGCGTCGTGCCTGGAAATCTCATTTACCTTCAACTTCTCATTTACCTTTCGAGGAGTAGTCCAGCATGTCGACTGATATTGCGTTGTGGAAATGGCTTGAGGTCAACGCCTGGAGATGGAGCGGTAGGAGAGTGAAGACCGCAAGTCAGTCATATTTTTCAGCGATTGTTCTGCACTATACTGATTTACGGGATAGAACAAAAGACTATGACGAATAGATTCCGCAAGTTCGCCGTTGCTGATCAGATACGGATTATTCAGCGGATTCAAACCCTCCGAGACAGCCTCAACGCCATTGAACCTGCTAGCGATGCAGTGCCAGATCAGCCAGATCCCGGCAGCCCGACCGCGAATGCTTTCCTCGAATCCCTCCGCAACCTCCACGGAGCGCAGCAGCAGGTAGAGCAGGCTTGTATCGAAGTGCGCAACGAGCGTATGTTGCGTCCACAGCCAGATGCTACAGTGACCGGCTTGAACAGCATCATTGCTCAATATCGACAGACTGCGGCAGACACGCAAGAGATAATTGTTTTCTTTCAGGGGGCTGTTCAGGAGGCTGTGTGGGGCAAGGAACACCCTGCCGGTACTCCAGACCCAACTACACGACCTCCCGCTGCAGATGGTGCGGTACAGGAGCAGTCTATTCCACCTCCACCAACGGATGCCTGGCTCGGCGCTTTCCGACTCGCTAAAGGGGGGCAAGCCACACCAGCAGTATATGTGAGGCAGAATCGACACGGTCAAATCATGGATCGTGCGTGCATCAAAGATACAGCTTGGCCCCGGTCAGAAGGTTCTGTGACACCGAGTTTGTACGATCCCGATCACACCGCGCTTGATGCTAGTTCTCGGAGCAAAAGACCTGCAGAGGTTGGTGCTTTGATCAGGCTGAATGAACTGCCAGGCTCGCAAAGCATTATCAAGCTTCGGAATTGGCACAGGATCTATCACGAAGACGCAAGGACTGTTGTGAAGTACCGACTTTACCTGGAATGGTGTGGCTACGGTGATCTTTATCAATTGTCCAGAAAGTACACTCCTTACGATGCTGTCCGAGGTTATGAACCTCCGGACACTGTCGAAGAGGAAGACTGGATCCCCGAGCCGTTCGTTTGGGCTTGCGCCGAGCAGCTCGTCAATGCTGGCATACTTATGGAGAGAGGTACCTTTGAGAAGCCGCCAGTGCCTCCGTGGTCAGAGATCATGTAAGTACTCGCTTGTTGATGCTAAATGTCTCTGAACAAGCTTGCTTACTCGAACGTGTTAGACATCGCGATCTCAAGACACCGAACGTCTTCCTCGCTCACAACACATCAAACATCTACAAGGGATATCCAGCGCTGAAGATCGGAGACTTTGGAATGGCGACTATCTTATCAACCGACTCTGCCAAGCGATATGCACCCAATCGATACCTGCGTACTGGTACTGACTTCTGCACAGCCCCGGTCAGTTTTCTTTCCGAGCATTATTCGCATTTGAATGGTTGAACTGATATTACATCATAGGAACAACTGCGATTGAAGGCTGATGGCACACTTGAGATCAGCTCCAAGACCAATGTCTGGGGCATCGGTATCGTACTCTGGAGCCTTTTACACTCGCGAGCAGGTGGGGATTTCGCGATATATGACCCAACCCCACTTACTCAAGGTCAATCATTCCACTTTCCTCGAGACCCTCAGACTGCTACTTTCTCTGCCAAACATGGGGACCACTATAGCCAAGAACTCAGGGACTTCATCCTCGATTGCCTGACGCTTTCACCAGACGATCGTCCGAATTTCGACGCTCTGGCTGTTCGAGTCCGGCAAGCCACAAACCGGTTGAGCGAGACCGCGGTTGATCGCGCGGCTGGACTCAGGGATGCTGATGGGGATGATCCGAGGTTTGCGGGCGACTCGTATGCATTGAAACTGTCAGAGGAGCGATACGCGATGTACTCCTTTTTGTCGAGATCTATGGATCCTGCTCCGCGGCCAGATAGGGGAGTGAGAACTGATTTTGCTCCGCGGCCAGACAGTGGAGTGAGAACTGATTTGACGGGGACTGATGTAGAATTGTGGGGAGGCGTGCGTGCAGGAGGGGGAATATACGAAGATGGTAGGCGCCGACGTCGACCATGAGCACGACGAAGAGGAGGAGCAGCAGGGGCAGCAGGAGCAGCGCAAGGGGAATGACAATCGGGCGACGGATAGCAGACCTCACATTGACGTCGCAGGCCAGAGTTGAGCGACGATGACGAGTTCGCTCCAAGATTACAATAGACTCCGCGACTTTCCCTGAACATCTCTACAGAGCTAGTCACAAACCAACTTGAAAGTGGTCAAAAGAGTTCCCACAACGGATCCAACCACCTACCCACAACCCAAACACAGCCGTTATCTGCACAAATTCGCTTCTCCACTCTGGCATTATTCGCTCTGCCCGATTCTACCAAGATAACGAATCCACTCTGTGATTTGACTTTCATCCTACCGGTCTCTGCATCAGCACCTGCCACCTCACCTAGGCCGAAGCGCAGCAAAAATGCCGACAAGTCGTAATTGCTTGGCTGCAACGCTTTCTGCACAGCCTCGGAAGGCAAAGCTTCGAAAGCAGTATTGCTCGGAGCGAGAAATACGGTCCTGTTGTTTACTGCCAGATCCGACGAGGCGAGCGAAAGCCTAGTGAGAAAGTCCGCTCTCAGACCTTTCAGGATGTCACTGAGAGTTGATAGCTCCGGCGTGGTTTCCAGTATGTCTCTCATTGAACCGGTATGCTCGATGGCTTCGGGAACGCCTTGGTTTCCAGAGACTGCTTCGTCAACGCCGAAGTAAGTGAATAGACCATCCAGGACATGATCAATCATGAAGATCGCTCCGTTTGATGCGGGGATTCGCATAGCCTGGCCATCTTGTCCTTTAATAAGTGCTGCTTGGTGATCTCTGGATCTTTCCGACTCGGATGTGGTGTTGGCATTTGTGAGTAATTCTCCTTGTGCGTCGAAGCTGATGTCGAAACCGCCAATGGCGTGCACTGTGCCTTGTCGCTGAAGATCCGAGAATGTTGGTTCTCCGGGAGCGATGTGGTTGATGAGGATGCTGTAGAGAAGTTGATAGGATTGAGGAGTTGTCAGAGCTGCAATCGTGTCTTGTGAGACGTGTGAGAAGGCCTGCGTCGTTTAGCATTGACATTGATAGTGAGCTTGAATCTACTTACATCGTTCGTGGGAGCGAACGCGGTGAATCGCAGGCTGTTGTTTGGATCGTTGAAGCGTTCCTCCAGAGCTGGACCTGGAATGCCGGAGGTGCCTGTACGACGGTCATCAGGAGACCACTCAGGGCGTCAATCATATAGTCTACCTCCAGTGCTGCTGACTAATGAATAAAAGATCGACAGCTCTGGTCTGTTCTTGATCGTAGTCAGTAGCGGCGAGAGTGTCTCTTGTCGACTTGATATAACCATCGAGTCGACCGCTCTGATGGCCGTCAATAAAAGCGAGCCAAAAGTTAGCATCGTGGAGCTATGCGGAGTCATTGTGCAGTATGGAAATTCTTATTTGTGCCTTTGAAGGCTTGCAGAACTGCTACGAAGCGCAGGCGCACATTCCCAATATTTTGACTGCACCTGATTGATAAGACTGAGCAATTCCACGACATGAGCTCGGAGAAGAAAACGTTTCGAACCTTCTCTGCCGTTAGAGCCGTGATGCCAAGACACAAAACAGTCTTTCCCCAGGGTCGGTGCAGGTAAGTAGTTGATACAAGTAGACAAGGACAGCTTGTACGCAGGGCACGATCGGAGATGGCCTGCAGGACGCGATATTGTGCTATGTGGAACGACTACGAGTCGGCATCGGCTCGACACTCGGTAGGAAGTCCACCTGGTTGACTCTGTCACAGCTATTGATATGTCCAGCATCCCTTGACCAAGACCATGAGCTCATCTACTGGTCAAGCAATAAAGCCTTGGCGGCATGCGTTGGAAGAGTGTCACAGCGTGGTCATTCTTTTGCTGGCTGAGTCGTGGGTCCAGATCGCCTGATCGTTCCAGGCGAGGAATCAGCGGAGCACATGGTGTGGGACAGTAGTAGCTTCGAGTCGCAGCCCAAGTAATCTTCGCGTTACTCAGATGTTGCATTGAAACGCTATACTCGGCTTCATGGAAATAGAGCCGATCATTCGAGCAGAGCGAGACTAACCGGTGCGCTTTCGACTGTAAAATAGACCGGAGGCGAAAGCGCTATCAGTGCTTGAAGTTGGTACATCGATGAAGCTCTGATCTCAGCTGCGAGCCTAGGATTGTCAGGTCTAACAGAGCGAACCAAAGGCAAAGAAAGGCGGCGCTTGAATCGTGTATCAAAACTGTGGCCTCGCACTTTCTCGCTTCTGGAGTGATCCTGGTTGGATTCACATCTTTGAAAGATTCATTTTCTTACAGCTTGTGTCGTGAAACGTTCTTCGCAGCATCAGCTAGGACTCAGTCTTCTGATGAGCCAGGCGGAATCATGCCTTCACTACCGCCGTGCACTTGATCTCCACCAGCAACCTCGGATTGGGTAAAGCTCTGACTTCCACAGTCGTTCTTGCCGGGGCATCCGCTCGTTCGGGCCAGATCTTGTTCCATTCGGCATTCATACCCGCATAGTCATCTTTCATGTTGACCAGAAAGACTGTGGCGTCAACGACATCTGCAATGCTTCCTTTCCCTTCCGTACTGCCTTTGATGATGGTGTCAATATTGCGCAGCACTGCAGCGGTCTGTTCTTTGACATCAAGAGAAAGTGTTCCGTCGGAGCTCTCTTTCACGCCTTCCCAGGTGCCATCTCCACGTCTTGAGGAGGTCCCAGACATGTAGATTGTTCTTGTTGTTGGTTCAACAACACGTGCATGTGGGTAATTTGCCAGACCTTGTGCGCTGCCGCTTGGCAGGAAGACTGGAGTGCTGTTCTGGTTGGCCGCCATTTTGACCGACTTCTTGCTGTACGAGACAGATTTCTACAATCTCCTGGATGGCAGCCAGCGGCATTGAGAGTGAGCGGAATGCCAAGAGGTGTTGTTGTTGTCGAGATGTGCTGTGGTACCGGCCCGAGAACTAACTTAGCTCCAACTGCCGCCCTGCTCGGCCTCGTCTTTCTCTTCCGACAACACGAACTTCCGTCGACGCATCGGAGATACGAACATCGATTGGTTGTCCATTACATTGGTATGTGCAGCGTACGTACAGTTGTAAACACATCTCGACTGTACGCGCCACCTTCGCGTCCAGTGCCGGAACTCTTCATGCCTCCGAAAGGAGTGGCCAATTGACGGACTAGCCAGCAGTTGATCCATACCATACCAGCTTCAAGCTGTTCGCCTACTCTCCGCATGCGTGATCCGTCTCTTGTGAGTACCACCGCGCCAGGCCGTTGGGATTGTCGTTCGCCAGCCGAACAGCGTCATCTTCATTCTCGAAAGGCGTTATTGTTACGGCTGGGCCAAAGATCTCATCAAGAAGTACAGCGCTACTTGTCGACAGACCTGTAAGGATAGTTGGCTGGATCCAGTAGCCTTCTTTCGGGTTCTCGAGCGGCACCTCGCCAAGTTTGAATTGTGCGCCTTCTTGCGACGCGAGTTGCAGGTAGCCGCGGATCTTGCGATAATGCTGTATTGAGACAACAGCCCCAACTTTCTCGCCAGTACGATATGTTTCGCTGACATGAGATGTGTAGCGCGCAACGAAGTCTTCGTAGACAGGTCTCTCCACGTAAATTCGAGAGCCGCATAGACAAATCTGGACGAGGTCAGTACTATCCACCTCGCGCGACAAGTGCGGGTGCTTACCTCTCCTTGGTTCTCGAAAGCTGCTGCTGTTGCCGTCTTGATTGCGGCATCGATATCTGCATCCGCAAAGACCAGCGTTGGGTTTTTACCACCCAGCTCGAGGGACAAGTGCTTGCCAATATCATCGATGGTGTCCTTGCGAATTTGCAGACCGGTCGCAGTGCCGCCCGTGAAGCTGACACCGCGTACCAACTTGTGCTGGACGAGTGCTGAGCCGGTGGGCTGACAAGCACCAAATACAATGTTGATCACTCCTTTTGGAAGGCCTGCTTCTCTGAAAACATCTGCAAGAACTACGCAAATCAGCTACATCTCGACCGATACAACGACATAGCTCGACTCACGGAAAGCAGTCACACTTGTCAGTTCACTCGGCTTTGCAACAGCTGTACAGCCAAACGCCAGGCATGGTGCAATCTTCCAGGTTAGGAGATATAGAGGCATATTCCAAGGGCTGATCAGTGCAAACACTCCCAGCGGACTCCCATGCTCATATGTCAAGACGTTGTCATCGGTGAATCTCGCAGCGCTCTCTTCGTGTAGAATGTAGCCAGCGAAGTACCTGAAGTTTGAGATTGCACGATCAATCTCGACTTTGGCCCGGGCAAAGGTCTTGCCTTGATCTATGCTCTCCCACGCAGCGAATGCATTCCGGCGTTCAGCAATTAGATCTGCGATCTTGTTCAAGATTCTGGAGCGTTCGGACTTGGGCGTTTTGAACCATGAAGGGAAGGCTTGGTGTGCGGCATTGACAGCTTAGTCGACCTCCTCTGGGCTACTATTCGGCACGTGCAAGAAGACTCTTCCTGTTTGTGGATCAAAGCATTCAATCGTATCAGTATTCTGCGAATTCTGGAAGTCTCCCGCAACGAAGTTTTGCAGAACCGGAGGATCCCGGACGTGAGCTTCGTATATTGTCGTAGCACGTTCAAAGATATCGTTGGTATCTTTCGCAACGCGCATGCTGTCAAGCATGGCATCGGTTTGGGCGTTGGCTGGCATCGTGATGTGAAGTCGATAGGTAGCTCGTTGGCCTGGTTCAATAGAACGATAGAACACGTCTTCTGCCTTGGAACTTTGGCGATTGCAATGCCTCATACGATGAGCACGATTATCCTGGGGTTGTCTTCACGTGGCAAGCTCGAATTTGTTGTCGCACTCTGGAATACGGTTCTGGTCCCGATGGTGATAGCGGAATAAGCTTACTTGCAGGAACCTTGCCTTCCCACATCCGAGGTGCACCTTCCGAGGGCACGAGGGTACGGATGCTGGTGACCGGGGCACAACAGAATCTTTGGATCACTCCAGAAGGAATTAAACCGCCTCTTTGATAATGCGCTGCCACTTTGGATCTTGATCACGCCCCAAGAAGCGCAGCGCGTTCAAAGCCAATATCGCCGTCCTTTGACTTGGATTCAGGAACCCATCGAGCTTCTGATCCGAAGCCAACATTCTGCCTGCCTCAGGAACCTCGCCCAGGGGAAAAGGGTAGTCACTACCCATCACGATCCTATCAGGTCCAGTCTTCTTTACGAGATACTCAAGCAGATCGGGATCATGTACAAGGCTATCCACCCAAATGTTGCTCCCTTTGCAAAGATGCTCTGTCGGAGTCACTCCTTGTGCATCGACAGCAACGAGATCCGGCCTGCAGTCGTATCCATGTTGGATCCGTCCTATCAGAGTAGGCCAGGCACCTCCAGCATGTGCGAAACACATTCTCAACATCGGGAACTTAACGAAAGTCCCGGCGCATGTCAAAGCGTGTAGCGATAGCGCAGTCTCACATGGCATCCCAACGAGCCAGCTACTCCAGTATCGAGCCCAACGTTGCTTGTTCTCCTTGAGAAGCGAGTATCCGAGAGGATGAACAAACAACGGCATGTCTAGATCTTCGCAGGCTTTCCACAGTGGCTCGAACACTGGGTCGTCGAGGAACAGCCCATTGACTTCGGTCCCGATTTCAATGCCAACAAGTCCAAGCTCGTGCTTACAGCGATGCGATTCCTTGATCGAGGCTGGTATATTCTGCAGAGGTAATGTGCCCAGTCCGAGAAACTTGTCCGGATACTGCCGGCAGACGCCAGCCAGATCATCGTTCAAGAACTGAGCGAACTTGACTGCTGCCTCCACAGGCTTATCGTAACAGAAAAGTACAGGAACCGTGCTCAGGACTTGGACATTGACACCGGCCCTCGCCATTTCTTCGAGCCTAGTAGATGGATCAAAGCAGTTGGGCTCGACGGTGCGAAAGAACGTATCGCCCACGTACATGTCGACCTTTCGAACATCCTTCGGGTTCGGCCGCAATTGTGGCCATTCTCGATCCCAGTCTGAGCCGAAAGTGAGTCAAGGTCTGGTAAAACGGCTGGCATGATATGTGTGTGCATGTCGATCCTAAATGGCAGCTGCTCATCGCGTTGCATGGTGCAGCATTGATTGTTTTCGCTCGTCATTTTGCTTTGAGTCGCTTGTGGCAGGTGTTGACACAATGTGTTGACCTTGTGCTCCCAGTGCGAGCCTTTTCACCCCAGTTGCTTACAGTCCCCCTTGTCTCAACAGTCGGAAGAAACAAGGAACGTTTCCGGCTTCGAAACTCGAATTGCGCTGCGCACAATATTTGTCGTTGGCCTGAAGACTTCTGGCATTAAATTCTTGGCCGTACGTGTCGATTTCTTCCAATTGTGGCGATTAATTGCCAATTGTGCACATGTTATGGGCAAATCGTGAGGTGTACGAGACCGAGGTACGTGTCTTCCAGGTTGGATCCGATTTGCAACGAATACTGACTGCTCCAGGAATGGTTCTATCAAATGAAAGGCAGCATGCTGCTCCGCATAGTCGAGAACGACGAGTTTCGAGACATCCATATTCACGAGGGCGACACATTCTTACTTCCCGGCAACACTGCACACTCGCCGATCCGATTCGCAGATACTGTAGGGATGGTGATGGAGCGACAACGACCCAAAGACAGCATCGATCGACTGCGGTGGTGTTGCTCGAAAGGCGGACACAAGCGGCCCACGCTGATCAGAGAAGAGGTCTTCCATTGCACAGATCTTGGCACGCAACTAAAGCCTCTGATTGAGCGATGGCAGCAGGATGAGGAGGGCCGGAGGTGTCCAGAATGCGGCGAGATCGAAGATGCCCAGTTGATACTGAACAATTGATGATACCTGATGACATGCAAGTTACTTTCACAAACAGTCAAGGAAAGACTCACTTACCGCAGAAGTTTCCAGCTCATTTGACGTAGCTGGTCAGTGCAGTTGGTGCGTGTCTCAATCTGCCAAGCTCTGCTCCGAGGACCGTGAGGAGACGTTGGGTTCGGAGGCTCTAGAAGCAGCAAGATGATAATCGCCTTTGCTCCGACAAAGCGGATCGAGATCATGTGATGCGTGACTCCTCAGAGCAATGCTTGCAAGAGGCATGGTAGCTCAGCACTTTGCACCATAATCCTTGTCAGAGATTGCCTCTTTCGGCGCCGAGCTAGCTTTCGATGAACGCCTCCGCTTTGGCAGCCGCATGGGTGTAGGAGGCAGCCGCATGTATACAGATAGAGGAAGCCACTTCGAACGTCAGATGCTGATTCTGAGCTTCTGTAGCATATCCTCTACAATTCGCGGCAAAAAATGGTCAACAAACAAGCTCAGGCTGCGGTGCAGCACACATTGGACGCCGTTACCGGTGACCCAATGACTGGAATCGCTGGCATCGTTTTTGTCGCGATCGACAAGAATGGCAATCAGATCGCCGCAGTGCCGTCTGGCAAGAAGGGCGTTGCGCACAAAGAGCCGATGACCTTGGACACGGTCGGTAGACTGAGCTGTGTTGCCCTGTCATATGCTCACGTAATATGCAGGTCTTCTGGATCGCCTCGTGCACGAAGATGATTGCCACGATTGCCTGCATGCAGGCGGTTGAGCGAGGACAGCTCCGCCTTGATGACGCCAAGCAGGTTCACTACTTGTGTCCCGAGCTCAACAATAAGAAAGTGCTCCAGGATGATGGCACTCTTGTCGATAGAAAGAATGATATTACTCTCCGAATGCTGTTGACCCACACATCTGGATTCGGATACGAATTGTGAGTTGAAGTCCTGAGCTCTGCAAGCTTGGCCATGCTAACAGAGTCAGCTTCAACGAAAAGCTGAAAGAGCATGGTCGACCAGTCGGATACGATGTATTCCACGCTGATGTGAGTCTCCGAGAGCAAGCTCGTGTGTACACTTCTGACACGGCGCTCTGCAGATCCGAGATGTTCTTCGAATGCCACTAGTCGGTCAACCAGGTGAAGCTTGGGAGTACGGAACAGGAATCGATTGGGCTGGTATAGTGCTCGAGCGAGCGACCGGTGTCCGTCTGAATGATTGGATCCAGGAGAATATTATGGCTCCGCTGGACCTTCATTCGGTCAACATGATCCCAACAGCAGACATGAAGAAGAATCTTGCCTTTATGCACCAGAAATGGCCTGGTAGTCCGGAGAAAGTTGAAGAGCGAGACCACATCTACCGAGAGCCAATTATTGCAGAGAGTGCCGAGGAAAGAGCCAAGCTGTTCCACAGTGGAGGTGCTGGCCTCTACGCGAAACCCGCCGAGTATGTGCAAGTGCTCGCGGCACTGCTGAATGACGGTGTAAGCCCCAAGACTGGACAACGTATCTTGCAGAAGAGCACGATCGATGAGATGTACGTCTTCGATCCTTTGCCACAAACGATGATAACGCTGACCAGAAGTGCCAGGTGGAAGAACCAAATCCCACAATGGCCAGATTTTGCCAGACAGGGTATCCCCGATGTAAAGAAAGAACACACAAACCCAATCCCGCAGCTATATCCGCAAGACGGCAACCCTCCCCAAGGCTGGGGTCTTTCCATGATGTTGACGCAAGAGCCTGGTGCAACAGGACGAGGTCGTAACACAGGATGGTGGGCCGGCATCGCCAATCTCTTTTGGTGGTGTGATCGAGAGAAGGGCGTGGCCGGCATGATTGCGTCTCAATGCATGCCGTTCTGCGATCCCAATGTCTTGGGTGCTTGGGTCAATTGCGAGTCCGCGGTATATGCTTCGGTATGATCGCTTTCCTCCGCGCGGGATCCGCTGTCAATCGCTCGATATTGGCTGAGAATATTAGCTGTCGCAGGAACCCCAGCGGCAGGACTCGGCTGCGCACATTGAAATGAAAGAGTCGACACAGCCGGAGAAGCCAGCTGATGAGCCCGTGAATCGTAGGCGAAAGAGTCTTGCTAGGCTGGCGCGTCTAGGCAAGAAGCTGATTGGAAAGTCCGATAGTCAGTAGTGCAGTTTCGTATCAATGTTTCCATCGCGACATATTGCGCGTATCAACCACAATCTGTCCGCGTTGATACATGTCTTGCCTTGCGGACATGTGAGACAGGAGTGTCAATTGCAGAGGATGGGAAGCTTGAGCTCATACGCGACGTCGTGGGGTGTTGCTTAGTCATCAACCGAAGGTCCACGGCATGTCGTTTGCTTCCCGAATCTAGGAGGTAGCACCATGTTCGCATACGAGATGGTTCGCATCGTTGATTCAGAGGCTGTTCTGGCCTTCGAAATCTCCACTGATCATTTCTGAAGCCAGAACTGATTGCGAGCCAACACCGACAGAAAGTGTTTCCAGCTGCGTGAGCTCTGACAGCAGAAATAGAGAATCGATGGGCACTATGCTGGAAAGAGAGGCTTGCTGGCCGTCTTCATGAAGGAGCTGAGAGTTTACAAGGTTTCAGATCGTGCTGTCCGCCGGATTTACTGCCTACAACTTTGACTTGCCCGCCTCCACTGGCTGCCTGACCTCCACCATTAATTTTCCGGTGTTCACGCCCTCGTACAACGCTCTCAAAGCTTCCGGCATTCTCTCAATACCACCCTTGATGATGGTCTCTTGCCTCTTAATCTTCCCTTCCGCGACCCACTGCGCCAACTCCTTCTTCGCCCGCGGATACTGCTTTTCATAATCAAAAACCACGAAACCCTCCATCCTAATTCTCATGCTGACAATCATCAGATAGTTCTTCGGCCCTTGAGGATTCTTCGTGTTGTATTGCGAAATGCCACCACACATCACAAAGCGAGAGTGCTCTTTGGCCCTCGCAAGTGCCAGATCCAGGATTTCTCCTCCGACGTTATCGAAGTAGACATCGATGAGCTGCTTCGTGGACGCGCGGAACTGCTTTGCGAAGTCCTTGGCTTTGTAATTGAGGGCCTCATCGAACCCAAGTTCTTCCACAAGCCACTTGCATTTCGAATCCGAGCCGGCGATACCAAGGACTTTCGCCCCCTTAAGCTTAGCGATTTGGCCTACGACGCTGCCTGTGGCGCCTGCTGCTCCAGAAACGACGACGAAATCTCCAGCCTTTACTTTTCCGACATCGATGATGCCGAAGTAAGCTGTCAAGCCTGGCATGCCCAAGGTTGCTAACGTGTCGGTCATTTTACCATTGGATGGTAGGTCCAGCTTCTCAACATCCTTCTCCGGTAGGACTGCGAGCTCGCTCCATCCGGATCCAGCGTATACGACCTCTCCGACGTTGAACTTCGATGATTTGGTTGCGACGATAGTTCCCACGCCGACTCCACGCATCACCGCGCCGATCTTGACGGGTGGTATATACGATCTGCTGTCGTTCAACCATCCTCTCACTTTGAAGCTGTCAGTCAAAGGATCAATAATGTTTGAGGCAAGTTTTTCGCAGAATGAAGTCGTCCTAGCAACTACACTTACTGGCTGGGTCGAGGGAAAGATAGTTAGGCTGGAAAAGCACTTGTCCATCTTTCAGTGACGATGCCGAAGGCGTTTGATGTTGCTTGACTGTGAATGTGTCCGCTTCAATGTGGTCTTTAGGTCTGTTGGCCAGATGAACGGCTTTGTATGTCGATGGCAGGGACGCCATAGTCGCTTCTTGTATTTCGAACTTCGTCTTCTGTGTTTGGTATGGTATCAACACTTTTGGACGGAAAATGCAGAGACTTGGAGTTTGTGGATGGTGGAAAGAATTGACGGTCGAAGATGTGTCTTGTTGTGCAGCTGCGTGAAGACTCCGGTAATTCAAGGGCTTTGACCTCGGCTCGGCCGCCATTCCTAATCAAGCTGCACTCCGCTAAGCAGGCGTCCATCAATTTTGCTTGACAACATCTTACGGACGAGAGCTCAACAAGGTACTGCATTGCTACTCGAGATTGTCACGGCAGTTACACAGCCGCTGAGATCGTGACCTGGAAATTTAATGCCGTTAGGAACTTACCACAACATAGTGCATGTCACGCAAAGACAGGCACGACACGCCCACGCCACGAGGTGAATTTCTACAAGGCCTGTGAAGTAGCAAGCATCGTTGCCCGAAGACTGCAGTGAGCAAGTGCATCTTCTTGACCGCAGTGAACGTGTGATCACTGGGAGCAAGATGTCTTCACCATTGTCTTGCAAACCTTCCGTGAAAGAGCCCTAAAGTCATGGACCTGGTCTTCCCGATTCTGGCAATTACAGGAACTAGGATCAACACGGCATGTTCTGCCTGGGATTTCTAGTGCGCTGCCGATTATCATGTTTCTCCCTCGTGCAGCGTAGCTGAGGCACTTGGTCTCGAGAAGCGAGGCATGTGCGGAACCAAGCTTGCGAGAACAGCACAAGTGAGGATGTTCTTGGGTCTCCGTTTTGCCGTCCGCAAGTATGCTTGTGTCCGATCTCGGTCATTCTTGAATTACTGTTCAAGGCGCTGCGAGTACTGCATTGCGATTGCCGAATGCCACTGCGCACGCAAGATCCGACAGTATGGGTTCAAGCTTGGACGATGGTCAGTAAGATTCGCTTTGGGATGATGTGCTTGTTTTGATGAGCAGCTGTGCTCTTTTCGTCATTTCTCTAGTCGTTAAGAATCTGTCATCGTCAGCGTCACTATCATGAACATGGCTCATCATCACAATCGACAGCATAGGGACCAAGCTGCGCACTTTCAATACACACTTTCCCGCGCACTCCTCTCTTCCCTCTCGGCTTGATCAACATCTCCACTCCCTTCGGTATCTTCTGCAGCCTCATCTCCCAGCGGATCAGCTCTCCTATGAGCATTCATGCCGCTTTCCTTCGCCCACCTTTCGATATCATCTGGTGTAGCTTTCCGTTGCGGACTTTTCCGGATTGCATCAGCAAGACTCCCGCCGCGAGTAGAAGTCTCAAAATAGCCAGTCGCTCCTTCAGCTTCACTGCTTTCGTGCGGAGTGTTTACTCCTGACAAACCTCCTCCGTCTCTACCCGGCTGCAAATACTCGGGGATCGCGGGTTTCGGTGATGGCGTGTCGATCTGTGGCGCTTTCGATCTTGAAGAAGAGGTCTTCGCTGTCTCATTCCCAGGCTCAACATGAGCTATGGGGGTATCCTCTGTCTCGGACTTGGGTGCTTCAAGTGGTGAAGGTAGCGTGAGCTCTTGCGTCTGCTTTCGTTGCTGGTGCTGGCCAGCTCTCCTGGGGAACTTCTCGTTCTGATGATTGCAGCCATCCTTGCAGCCACCCCATTTACGCGGCGGAATGCTCGGGCTATCCTGTTTTTGCTTCAAGAAATGTGACAAGGTATTTCTTCTCTGTGGGTCGGCCTTTGCCTCTGCCTCTCGTTTCTGCCGCTTAAGCTCCGACCATGTCCGCATCTTGTTTTGTAGCACGTACTTGCCCCTCTCATCTTTGTGCATAGTGATGAATTCGCAGTGGTTGATGTTTCGCAGATCTTCAAAGTATTCGACACTCCAGTGATACCACTTCATCAAGAAGACTCTCGTCATGAGACCATGCGTGACGAGCACGCACACGCTGGGAAACTCATCTTCGCTAAACTGCCTCCACAGACTTTCGTTGAAACCTGAGATCCTGTCGTATGCATCGGCTGCACTTTCGCCATCGGGTATCCGGTAAAAGAAGTGGCCATAGTCAGCACGCTCCTGCCACATTCTCTCCATTTCGGCCGAGCATGGCTGGAAATTTCCGAAATCTTGCTCCCTTATGCGCGGCTCTTCATACACCTTAATTTTGTTTCTGCTGAAGGGCGAAGGGGCCGCTGTCGGGTCGTCGGGGTCATCTCTTGCAGTCAGCGTCTTGAGAATCCCTTCTGTCGTTTCTCTCGTTCTACGATAGGGCGAAGTGTAGATCTGGAGTGTGTCGTCGGGTTTCAGGAGGGCTCGTAGGCGGTGGCCAGCTTCTTCTGCCTACGTGGTTAGTCAGGCATGTATCTTCACAAGTACGATTACAGCATAGCCATGTCATACCTGTTTGTGGCCTTCTTCGGTGAGCTTGACGCGGTGATCCGGGATCATTTGATGGATCTCGCGGTTCTTATTGCCCTCGGACTGTGCATGGCGGATGAGGATGATGAGGCGTGGTTTGACCATTTCTGCTGTATTGTTGTAGATATGTCTAGACTCCCTGAGTCTCTGTAAGAGGTAGGATGTCACTCGGCTTACAGCACCAGACGCGCTGTTGAGTCGAGCCGCCTTGCATCATCTGCAGCTGGACCTACCGGATTTAACTTCGGTATGCCATAGCTTCCCTCGAGTCATAAAAACATCACATCTGTAACTTCTTGCAGCAACCCGATTCATTTCACGACAATCATCGTATCCTTCGCCAGCTGCTGTAGCCAATAGTGCTGAGCTACGCGACTGCACAACAGTGCTTCTTACCCGCACGCGACACGTGAACGTCTTACCAGGGCCTCAGCAAGACAGTCGCCAACCATGTCCGAAAACATACCAGAGTCCATCCCTACCTCCATTTCTTCACGCTCCAACAGGCCCACGAAGAAACGGGCTGTCGGTCCCGCATCCGTACAATCTCAACAAGTGGAAGCACTCTTCGCAAACCCGGATCGCGAAATCAACATCCCGAACAGCAGCACTTCAAAAGCCAAATCCCTCGCTGCCCCACCCGAAATCGTCGCAAACGTTCAAGGTTCTTCTGCAGGAGCCGGATCAGGCGAGTTCCACGTCTACAAAGCGAGTCGGAGGAGGGAATATGAGCGGCAGAGACTGATGGACGAGGAGACAAAAGAGGAAGAGGCAGAGAGGGTATTCAGAGAACGAAAAGAACAGATGGAGAAAGAGGATAGAGAAAAATTGGAGAGGAATCGGGCGAAGAGAGAGAAGGCTAAAGCGCGAAAGGGGAAGAAAGGTGGGAAAGCAGGTGGGGAAGATGGGGACGCGGGAGAGAAGAAGCGATTAGGTCCTGCGAAAATTGGGACGAGAGATGGTAGTGGGATTGAAGAGAATGGAGCGGAGGACGGTGATGGGCAGAAGGCTGGAGAGAATGGCCACGAAGAGACCGGGATTGTTATCCACGACGACGATTGAGGGGACATGGCTCAACCAGTTGGGAGGACCGCTATTTGTTTGTCAAAAGGCGCCATAACGAAGCCTCAGTCAACACGGGTAAACGCAAAGCCGTGATGAAGACATGATTTACGCGACTGGAGAGGACAATCTATCTCCTAGGGGCCCGGATAGAACGCACTAATAGGCACTTCCCTCAGAACCCTCTCCGTCATCCTCGTCATATTCGGCCTCCCCATTCACAAGCGGTACGATGCGGAAGTCGACAAAAGCTGCTCCGTCCCCATCGCCTACACCCACTTCAACAAGGAATTGCAAGCTCAGCACACATTCTTCGTCCAATCGCACAGAAACTTTCGAAGCCGCTTGCATTGCCCGCTGGGCTGCTTTCATGCAGCTGAACTTAAAACTTGCAGAGGTCTTCGCAGGACATTGGAAAGTCTCGAGGATCGGAGTCTCAGATAATGTGTCTGTGGCGTAGTCTACTGTGGAAGATCCAAGAGGTCCTGCAAGTCATTCATTGTTAGCCAGTGTAAGAGAAGCGACAGTGAGGGATTGCAAGCACCTGATGCACTGAGCGAGATATTTGCCGTGCGAGAATCCGGGTTCGCTTGAATCGTCAAGTGTTGAGGGCCCATGTTATTGAGTTCTGAAAGAGCATCAAGTAGGAACGTGGACCGCATGATGGTCTTCAGCGCCAGATGCTCGCGTTGAAATGGTATTTCCTCAGAAACTTCTGCTTCGTACGTTGTGAGATCGCATGTCGTTGTCACCCCTGCTTCCGACATGTGCACACTCAGAGGGCTGCCCTCGCCGTCGTATGTAAAAGTGCATATGCCAGCAACGTGCAGTGGGTTGTTGAAAGCATTTTGGTTGGCATGTCGGTTTAATCGATGTGCCGCGAAGGCCGAGTATTCATCTGAGCGCTTTGCCGTGCTTGGGTCTGACACACTAAAGATGTTGAGAGTCTCCAGAAGAGCGACGAGATTGACTTCGAATATTGGATGCTCGGGTGGGTCATCCTGAGACGAGGGTGGTGCATCGGGAATGTTGTATTTGTATGAAGTAAAGAGATTCTTCTCGAGGTGAATGAAAGCTTCCATGACACTACCTTCTTCTGTGCTGAAGCGAAGTCCTTCGGGAGTGATGCGCACAGTGGCCGTCTTCGAGAATGAGATGCAGCGAAGCAGGAGTAGGATCTGCCGCGCAGAAGATGATACTGCGGAAAATAGAGGTGGACGGGAGGCCATTGTTGAACACTGTTTGGACTTTCTTGTTCGCTTGGGTATCTGATTTCTATGCTCGAGGGCTCAAATCCTCGCTTCGGATGCGAGGTATGCCCGAAGAAACGTGGAAAGCTTCAAAGTCGCGATCGATACCGCGAAAAAAGCCGTCAATCCGCAGCTGAGGATGAAAAGGGTAGATGTCACTGGATGAAACCTCCGCTTGTCTAGAGTAAGGTCAGCATGCCTCTTACTGCTGTGCACGAGAGATTTGGACACTGACACTTCCGCTTCGTGGCTGCAGGAGGTGTGGGACCGATGTCCAGATCTTCCAGGGGACTTTGTGTACGTCTCTTGTCCAGATGCAGCTTGACTTGCCTCACTCTGCGATCGCGACGCAATGGCTGGTCGTGCGGAGAGTGCGATCTATACATACACGCCGACTGCGCAGATCATGTAGACGGAGCCAAAGGCAAAAGCGAGGGATGCAGGTACGGCGAGGATAGGCAGATTCTTGACGGAGAGGTCTAGGCATTGTCAGCAAAGAGCCACAGCCCGTGCAAAGTGAGTGCGTACTAAGTCCAAAGAGGGCAGTCAGGACAAAACCGATGCTGAGCAGGACGAAGCCGACGAGGAATTGAGCGTCTTTGCCGACGTTGGGGACGAACTGGCTGTTCGCCGAAGCCTCCCAGAGCGCGTGAAGTGATTGTTCCGACATTGATCGCTCTCTGAATGCGTGCGATGTGCAGTGCAGCGGTGATGCGTGAGGTGGAATGCGCGGCAGTGAACAAGTGGACGTTGCCCAGAGCTTCACATGGCCGCTGACGGGGATCGGAATTGCCTCCGCCGCGAAATCTGGAGCTCAGCTCAGAATTTCGTGACCTCAGATTTCCTCACTTCAGCTACCTCCTACTTCTTTCTCTTCTCGCATCACATCTTGGTTGGACTGCATTGATACGGAACATCAATCCAGTCGCAATCATGTCTCGCAACAAGAGAGGTGGCGGAAGAGGCCGGGGTCGTGGCGGCGGTGGACGAGGTGGAGGTGGTTCTCGCCAGAACCAGTTCCAAGACAACCGCGTCTCTTTCGACAAGGTCGACAAAACTAACGAGAAGTTTGAGCGCTTCTACAACTCCATTCCCATCGTGCCAGAGGGCCCCGACCGGGATGCGTTCTGGAAGCATTTGCGCAAAGAGTTGCCCAACTCATGGCGCTTCACTGGCTCCAAAGGCCACGCGCTGGGAGTTCGAGACAACTTGGTCAACCGCTTCTTCCCGGTCCTGAAAGGCATCAAACACGAAGGACGACCCGTCGAGCTGCCTCAGCCCATCGCATGGTATCCCAATGGCTTGGCGTACTCCATGACGACGCCGAAGAACGTTGTGAGAAAGTACGAGCCTTTCAAGGATTTCCAGAAATTTTTGGTCAGCGAGACCGGAGTTGGCAACATCAGCAGGCAGGAGGAGGTGAGCATGATACCGCCGCTATTGTTGGATGTGCAGCCCCACCACACTGTTTTGGACCTGTGCGCTGCACCGGGAAGTAAGAGCGCGCAATTAGTTGAGCTCTTGCATGCAGGAGAGGAAGACAGAGTCGCCAAAGCGCTTGAAAGTGTCAAGAGCAGTGACGCGGGGAGTGCAGATATCGGAGAGGATCATGGCCGCTCTACAGGCATCCTGGTCGCCAACGATGTCAACTACCAACGTGCGCAGATGTTGGTGCACCAAGTCAAACGCCTCAACTCGCCCAATCTGATTGTCACGAACCACGACGCGACCATGTACCCCTCGATCGCATTACCCTCGCAAACAGATGGCGCAGGAAATAAGGCAGGGAAGTGGCTCAAATTTGACCGCATCCTCGCCGATGTTCCTTGCAGTGGCGATGGGACATGCAGAAAGAATCCGAATATTTGGAAAGATTGGACACCACAGAATGGCCTCGGGCTGTATGTCACGCAAGTTAGGATCTTGACGAGGGCATTACAAATGTTGAAGGTCGGAGGCAGAGTCGTCTACAGCACCTGCAGCTTGAACCCGGTGGAGAACGAGGCCGTTATCGCATCTGCTATTGAGAGATGCGGTGGATCTGCTAAGATCAAGCTCGTCGATTCCTCTGACAGGCTGCCAGACCTGAAGCGAACGCCCGGACTCAAGGATTGGAGCATCATGAATCGCAGTGGCACGATATATGAATCATGGGCCGAAGCTGCAGGCCTCGAGCAAGAAGGCAGTAGGATTGTCCCTGGAATGTTCCCTCCAGAACCAGAAGAGAACATCCCGCTTGAGAACTGCTGGCGTGTATACCCTCATCAGCAGAATACTGGAGGCTTCTTCATTGCTGCTCTCGAGAAACTGAGTGAAATTCGCGCTAAGCCGGAAGATGAGAGCAAGTGCCAGAACAAGAACTGGACCTTCGTCAAAGACACCGTGCCTGAGAAGACAGCATTCACCGAGACACTTGCGGAGATCGAGAACGGTCATCTTGACGAGCCGAAACGTGTGGACGACGTGCCTACAGTCACGGCCGCACCTTTGCAGAACAGCTCAACCGGCGATACCTCCACGGTGGCGGGCGCTAAGAGGTCTGCTCCGGAAGAAGAAGCACCTGCATCTCCTTCGAAGAAACAACGAACAAGCGAATCGGCGGCCGCGCCAGGTGTTGCCATGACTGAGGCTGGGCAAGAGGCCGGCGTCAGCACGGAAGTGAAGGATGCTGTCAAGGAAGCTCCTTTTGAGAAGACAATACCCTCTGACGCTGTTCAACAGGCGAAGCGCAGAAACAACGACGCCAATGAGGAGGCATTCAAATACCTTGACCCCCAGCATCCGGAACTGGTGGGAATCTACAACTTCTACGAGCTGCATTCCGCTTTTCCACGAGACCGGTTCTTGGTCCGCAATCCTGCTGGAGATCCCGTGAAGGGTATCTATTACACAGCAAAGCTGATCAAGGACCTACTCATCTCCAACGAAAATCGCGGCATGAAATTCGTGCACGCGGGTGTGAAGATGTTCATGAAACAGGACGCTCAAGGGCAAGATATCTGCCGATGGAGAATCCAAACAGAGGGGCTTCCCATCATCGAAGGCTGGGTAGGCGAAAGCCGCGTCGTCAAGTTGCAAAAGCGCAGCACGCTCCGGAAGCTTCTGGTAGAGATGTTCCCAAAGGTGGCGACAGACAAGAACGAGGATGGCACCGAGACTGGAGGCTGGAAAGACTTGGGAGAAATCGGCACAGCAGTCAATGCACTTGGAGGTGGATGTTGCGTGCTGAGGGTTGAAGGCACGCCCAATCCTGGTCCGGACGAGTTCAGTGACAACCTGACACTTCCATTGTGGAGAAGTAAAGCCAGCGTCAACCTCATGTTGCCCAAGGAAGACCGGAGAGCGATGCTGCTACGCATCTACAACGAGGACGTCGAGCTTATCAACCATTCCGACCCGAAACAGAATGGTGGCAAAGACGTCAAGCGCGAGCCGAAGCCTGAATCCCCGGGTAGCATTCCAGCTCAGGATGTAGCAGAAGAGACCAAGGCACGCATGAAGAATGAAGACGTAGACGAGGAAACGATTGCAGGTGTACCTGTCGATCAAGCTTCGGCTGTGCCGCTGACAGATGCTGGTATCACTGCACTCGAGCAAGATCTGGAAACTGCAAGGGACCACATCGAGGCGAAGAGATTGGAGGTCTTGGAAGATGAAGATCGGAAACTCGCGGAAGCGATGCCAGAGCGAGCGGGCGACGCAGACGGCGACGACTACAACAAAACCGTCTGAGTCTTCTGCGGCTCGACTGATTACCTTTTGGACAGTCTCACGAAATGACGACTCGGTAAGACGTGAGCAGGTGGGGGTGGAGATAGATCCTTGGCTTGTATACTTTGTATCGGCACGGCTGTGTTGCAGATGGCGCCCATGCCACATGTCTGACCCATGCAATCTCTTATGCTTGACATGTCTCTGCGACCGAGATTGTGCATGTCGAGTCTGCATGTTGTTATCTCTGGTCAATCTCCTTCTCTCCAGGCACGTTCGGCAGCAAAGGCGAGAGCGACAACCCCACTTCCACGTGCGCGACTGACAGAACTCTCCACTCACCGATCTCCGTCGAATGGCGGGCGCTGACGGCCAAGCAGCCGAAACAGATCACATCGCCTTTCTGCTTTGAACGTCGGCCCCAGCACAAGTGCGCCATTCAAGTGTCTACAGAGGAGCCCAGCCTTGTATCTGTCCTCGAGCCTCGAATCTCGCCCTCACGACGGCACCACAGCAGGTCGTGCCGCGGACCGCGCCTCATTCTCTCCACTCCCCTCACGTTCGGGACCGGTCGCGTGCGCCCGCTGAACTTGATTTGTCTCCTCGCCTGCGCTCTGAACCCTGCTTTGCCGGGTCGGCTTCAATCCTGCTGCTGTTGCTGCACCACGAAGAAGACATTGCAGCACGAGGAGAGACAGATGGGGACTCTCAGAGGAACGCACACCGGAGTTGTAGTCCGACACGAGCGCGCCGAGCAACCCAGCACCGGTGAACGAAGATTCTCCAAGATTACGGCCGACAACAACAACGAGGCGGTCGCAATCCATGGTCCCGCCATTCGACAAAGAACTAGAGAAACTAGTGCGATTTCGCTTGCGCTGCTGCCACGCGCGCATGCGCAACCTGGGGCGAACCGAGCAGCAGTAGCCTCGAGCCCACACGCAGGGCTTTTGCTTATCTTCTCCTCGTCGTCGTCGTACGTCTGTCGGTCTGCCTGCTCGGCGATGCTGCAGTTTTGCCTTGAAGGATTCAATGCACATCTGCACGTAGTAGCACACCACCACCGCATCCTCCTCGATACGCCGCCACATCACACACATCGAGGCGCGGCGCGGCGCTTCGATTGTGCTTCTCGCCTCTGCTCCTCTTCACTTTCGTTATTGACCCTCACATCCCTCTTCCTCTTGATTCTGTCAGCGGCACGATTCGTCAGCATCCAATCTCGCTGGCACGCCTCGTCCGCCTGTCTTGGTACTCTGCTCCGCTCCTTCAATCCGAAGACCCCCGCCGGTTGCCGTCTCGTGTGTGGTCCCGCGCAAGCAGAATCCTACTGGAGCTTGCTATCGCAACCTTGCGATGATGCGCGGCCGAGCGCCGGCGAGTTCGAGGTCGTCGCCCTCGAATTCGGATTCGAGGTAACAGCAGCTCAAACATCTTCTGCTCCATTACGAGAGCTACTCCACCCACGGCGCCCGCTCGCCCCGGACGAGGGCTGAGCACGTCATCACTGATCTGGTCATGTTTCTGGAGTCGCGAGCCTTGTGGACCACGGCGCCCCCGGAGCCCAGATCGCGAGCTGGTAACTGGCCGACACTGTTGTTTTCATGGTACGCCTTCCACATGCAGCACTCCGAGAAACCTTCTTGCCTCGCTGGTGCAATTCATGTCATTCGTACTAACATGGTTGTTCTGTTTGCAGGTGGTGTACGTGCTTCGCCGCCGTGATCATTATCTCGAGAGTTTTGGGCCGCAAAGTTAGAAGCAGCAAACTCTTTCGGGAAGACTGGATCATGCTGGCTGCGATTGTCCCACTGTTTATCCGCATGATCCTGATACACCTCGTCTTAATCTACGGCACGAACAACGTCGACACCGTGGAATACGAATACTCGGCGCGCCAATTGTACCTGCGGAGCATTGGGTCCAGACTGGTTCTACCCGCTCGGATCTTCTACGCGGGCTTTATCTGGATGTCAAAGTATACCGTTTCTGAGTTCCTGAAGCGCATCACGGGACGCATTTGGCGAAAGCGATACGAGTGGACTTTGCAAGGCATTCGCATCTTCCTCGTGCTGACGTTCGGTGCTGTCGTCATTGCCACGCTGACCGAGTGCATGCCATTCAATCATTTCTGGCAGGTGGACCCAGATCCCGGGCCTCAATGTCGGCAAGGCTTCGTTCAATTGTTGGTCATGGGATGTTGTGACATCGTTACAGACATCCTCCTGGTGGCGTTTCCGATTCCAGTGGTCCTTTCTTCGGGTCAGAATTGGAAACGCAAGCTGCAGATGGTACTGTTGTTCGCGCTATCCCTGATCATGATAGGGATCACGGCTACACGCATGCCCAAGGTTATCAGTCGCCATGGACGACAACAATATCGTACAGTCTGGGCCTCTGGCGAGATATTGGCTTCTGCTTTCGTCTCGAATGGAGTCATCCTCGGCTCTTTCCTGCGCGACAAGGGCGAGAAGAAGAACAAGTTTCGAAAGTACAGCGTGACGGAAAGTTTGGAAAGGTCAAACGCACGAAAACCAGCACTGTCGCGCATCCGGACCCAGGACAGTGACGAGGACCTATTCCTCGCAATGGGGTGCAGACCACCGGAACATTTGAGATCGGGACAAGGCAGTTCAACTCGGCCTGCTCCTCCTGCACTCCCGGCGCATAAAACGCATCCGAATTTCCAGCCGCGTGCTGATACACCACTGGGAGACATCATTGACGGAGACGAAAGTGAGTTCGAACCATATGAGGACGTATCGCCTACAACTCCAAGAATACCGCAGGTCCTGCCATCTCCGTCGAATTCGACGATTGCGGGATTTCATGACGTTGGCAACTTACTTGACAATGGACGGACGTCGGATTCACTGCCACGTTCTCGAAAGGCGAGCAACACCAGCTCAGCCGGGCCGGGTATCAACGCTTACGATTTTGCGCATGGCCGTTCGCCATCACACAACAGGTCAGGATCGGCCTTTTTGAGAAATGTCGGTGGCCGATTCCTTGTCCCGGACTTCGTCCGTGATCGAGGAGAAAGCAGCTCCGCAGCTGAGCAGCAGCGAAATGCGCATCGAATACGGCCTACTACGGCTCCCATCGGAGTTCTCGGGCCCATGCTCGAACGACAGGAGAGCAACGTATCGTTGCAAGATGCCGGAGGACTGTTAATGTCCAGTCCTTTCAGCAATCAGCAAGGTCGAGCCCAGCCAAGATCCGATTTTTCTGGCCGAGGCAGCAATAGAGCCTCATCTTCGGGCCAGCACGAGGAAATAGAACTCGAAGATATTGGTGGCTTGTTATCGGATGATAGGACAGCGAGCGCGTCCGCCGCCCGAAGAGTTCTAGAGCTGCAAGACGTCTCAAATGCAGCGACGACTACAGGGGCGAATTCAGCACATCAACAGGACTTCGATGATCTGATCTTGCATGACCCAGGTGGCTTGGTCAGGTAGCAAGTTGCATGATTGGAGTTGCGGATGCATGGTGGTTGTGATTCTTTGAAGATACCCTATTTGTGCATGTGGGAGAAGCAGCATATTATTACATGCTTCGTCTAGCGTTCAAGCGATTTTGTAGATGATCCGATGAAGACATCATATCATGGTGGAAATATGCATTGTATCCGACACGGTCAATTCTGATGTTTATACAGCACCAACACGAAACCTATTCCATGTCTGCCTGATTGCTGCCTGAGAATCCATCTCGAAGACCTCGCTCTTATCTCCCACGCGAAATCTCCTCTCTGCATCGCAAATCAAGAACGATGAGGTAACGTGAATGGCCCTATCCCACAATTCCATGCCGCGCCAAAAACGAAAGACCGAGGCCCAGTTCTCTTTGCGCGCACTTCGACATGAACCCTGTGCCGCTTTTCAACTGCAATACCCATACCTTTTCTCACTGTCGGACCTGGCCGACGCTCACCCATACCGTGTCTGAGGCCCTGGTTCTAGCGCGTGTGCAGCGTCCCCACGATTATTCGCCTTGCCTCTGCTTGGACGATTGGTCAGCCCTGTGAACCGGAATAACCTCTCTCTATCTTGACCCCACCTGGTGCTCCCGTGACCGGATACCATGCCTTCTGGCTCTGGACTCGGGAGCAAGAAGAGGGAGCGAGAGGATACTGTTTCCGAAGGGCCGCCGGATACGCCTGAACGGGACAGTGTTGCAGGCGCTGCTGGATCGCCTTCTACAACGACGACGCCGGGCAATACCAGTGCGGGCGGAGGCAGTGGTGTTGGGTCGGGGAATTCAACAACGAACTTTCGAAATGTCTCAGCTTGTAATCGATGTCGAAATAGAAAGGTATGTTGTTCAATGGCAGGTGCACTCACAAATGTGCATGCCGTTTCTTGTTCCATTCCGAGAGAAGCCGCGATGTCTAGATCTGGACCGGAGTGCTTGCCTTCTACAACATTCGGAAGGAGCAAAGGATACCGATTGCACGACATTTGGGAAACAAGCTAATCCGAATATCAGAATCGATGCGATCAAAAGCTTCCGAAATGCACAAATTGTCTAAAGGCCAACGTAAGATGTGTTGGATTCGATCCTGTCAGCAAGCGTGAGATCCCTCGCAGTTATGTCTACTACCTTGAAACCAGAGTGAGAAATCTGGAGGCTTTGCTTGACTCTCACGGGATAGCGTATCCTCCTCCGAGTCAGGATTTTGCCATCAGTGAGACGATCAAGCCAGGCATTAATGTTCCCTTTCCGGTGCAAGAAGAAGCGTCGCCTCACTCGGCGCAAGTGGCTGATGTGCCGCCGCTGCAATCAACTCTAGACCCTGTCCTACGTGAGGAAGAAGACGGCGAGAGGCTCGAGAAGCTCGTAAATGAGGTTGGCATGGTGTCTGTTCAAGGGGCAGGCGATGCCCGCATGCTTGGCTCTACCACTTCTGGCATTTCATTTGCGAGGGTCGTCTTTGCTGCTGTGAAGAGGTCAGTGAACCAGACTCCAACGCCAAGCGAGAAAGGTGGTGGGAGAGCTCGCAAGTTGTCAGCGAGTGAAGCTGCCGGCGGTGCAACGACTATGCGAGACTCGTTCTTCGGATTGCATACCAAGCCTACAATCAAGCCAGCCCCCTTCCCGGAACGAGAACTTGGACTTCGGCTGACAGAGCTCTACTTTGAGCACGCGAATCCGCAGAATCCGGTTCTACATCGAGGAGAGTTCATGGCATTATTCGACAGAGTGTATGCCACAGATGCTAAGAAGAGGACGCCCAGGGAATTGTACATGCTTAACATTGTGTTCGCCATTGGATCAGGAATTATTGTAGATGCTTCTAATCTTGAGCAGTCCGTGGCTGCAACAGAACCGGCTGACGAGTCTGGGCCGCCAAACAAGAAGCGTCAAAGAATGACGAATCAACAGCATCAGCCCGAAGAATACCACAGCTCAGCAACAATCCACCTGGAAAGCTTCCTGGGGTCGGCAGCCGCTAGTGAAGGTGTTGGTGGCGGACTGGAAGAACTGCAAGCCGTCTTACTTTTGGCAGGTCTAGCACTGCTGCGGCCAGTTGCACCTGGCTTATGGTACATTATCGGTGTTGCAGTTCGCTTGAGTATTGATCTTGGGCTGCATTTCGAGGAGATCGACCACGACCTTGACAACAGAGCCACACATCCCGATGTCGACATGTCCAACGACTTACTTGGCCGTAAGCAGTGGACACGGGATGTTCGCAGACGACTCTGGTGGTGTGTCTTCAACCTCGATAGATTGGTGTCTTCTTGTGTTGGAAGACCGGTGTCGGTCAACGAGGCAGTGGTGACGACTGAGTTCCCAAGTATGCTGGACGATAAGTACATCACACCCTCTGGCTTCTACAAACCACCGAACCATGCAGAGCGACCAAGCTACAAGCTCATTACGCGGCACTACATTCGGCTTCGATTACTGCAGTCGGAGATTCTGCAGGTCTTGCAACAGCGACAAGCTGATCAAGCGCGGAGATTGGGAGCTAATGCTGGCAATGACTACATCCTCAGCGGACTCGGTTCGCCATTCTTGCAACCATTCCACTCATTCCGCGACTGGCGGGCGAATATTGATCGTAGGCTGTTGGAGTGGAAAGAATCCTCGCCACAACAGTACGACACCGGTGTGAGCTTCAACCCACTGTTCCTGGACCTGAACTATTGGCAAGCTGTGATCATGCTGTACCGCCAGTCGCTATCGGTTCCAGAGCAACTCGCTAGCGAATTGAGTCCAGCGACAGGGGAAGATGTGCAGAGCCCAGGGAGTGTGAACTTTGAGCTTGAGGAAGACAAGCAGATGGTGTTCATGAAGGTTGCTGAAGCCGGTCAAATGGTGCTGAGAATATATCGGCAACTGCATAGATTGAAGCTGGTCAACTACACGTTCCTTGCTACGCATCACCTGTTCATGAGTGGTAAGTCCAGGTTTACAACCTTGTATGCCATCAAACTGACCTTTCCAGGCATTTCCTTCCTTTACGCCATATGGCATTCGACCCTCGTCAGGTCCCAGATGACCATCGACGATGTAGACTTCACTGTGCTCGCTGCAACATCTGTTCTCAGCGACTTGATACCCATGTGTCCGCCCGCAGAAGCATGCCGAGACGCATTCGTGCGCATGAGCAAGGCCACGATATCCATGGTAATGAGCACGACAGGATTCGGCAACCGGTCGACATGGGGCACTCAATCCCTCAACAACCCAGACGGCTACTTTGGAGGAGGCAATTCAGCAGTGAAGCAAGAAGCTCGCACGCCCCACCAAGGCCGCCGACAGCTCCCCAAGTTCGATATGAATCTCAGAGATTTATTCTCGGAAGAAGAAATCGCGAGCCGCCCGCTGCATCATCAACCCAAGCTGCAAGGATTCTTGCGACATATTCCGAAGCAGCCTCCCATTTCTCCGCAACTCCCCACCAATACCAGCCCACGGGCAAGCACTGAGGCTAATGCGACCCAGCCCACGCAACAACTGCAGACTTTGCCGCAAGCGAGTCCGCCACTCCCAGTATCCAGTTCGTCAGCATCCTTGCGACCCCCTTCCCGGAACCAGAAGCCGCAACAGCCTGCGTACCAGCAAGCCTCACCGTTCGTGGACAACTCAGCGTCGGCAGGAGCAAACGCCTCGGAACCAGACTACTCATTCGACAACCTGGATTTTCTCAACGACTTCTCTTTGACAGAACCGGGTAACAGCGGCAGCAACGGCAGTGCCAGCTTCTGGGGTCAGTCTCATGCAGGAGATGGCACAGACCTGGGGTTCAATGGCGGTGGTGCGAATGGTGGTTTCGCTGACGACAGCGGGGCCTGGGAAGCATCGGGAGAAGTCTTCGATGCATTTTTCTTTGGTTCTGGAAGTGGAGGAGCAAGCGCGTACTGACCTGTCGATCGATCTTCACGCGGGAGACATCTATGGTACTCCCGAGGCGATGTGGTTGCAACCACAGAATCATCGTACAGAGCTCAGCCTAAACATGCCAGAGAAACAGTCGAGAAGGTCGATGTCTCTCGAGTATTTGTCAACTCCATCAAATCCTCTACATCATCACTAGGACTGCTGACCGACATTTCCATTTCAACACAACTGCACCTGCACCTGCACCTGCATCAACACTCTTCTAGCTACGCTGCATACCCGCGATCCTGCAGCAACCATCATGAAACAGTATACTTCCATGTTCGCGTTCACCTGCACGCGAGGACATGCACGTCTAAACATGTAACAATGCACAACCACGCATTCTCCACCAGGATCTGCCTTGTTGCAACCCAAATTCTGGCACACCTGCACACAGACCTGACATCCTCGTCCCGTTCCCCGTGCCTTACCGTTCCGCCTACCGGGCTCCAACAACAGGAAAACAAGGCTCCGCTCCATAACATAGAAATCTCGGGTCGGCCTGGCCGAGGAAGGCAAATCAGATCGCTGGTCGGTTCAATCAAATTGCATGATCTATTACCAACGAATCCTGCGCTGATGAATGCATTGCATGTTGCAAATTGCATGTCGTGCCGCGTACCAGGCTGTTCTTGGAGCTAGCTAGCTCTATGCACGCAACAAATTCCCGTGAATTTGAATGCAGACAGCTTCGCGGCAGTCTCCGTGAAGATCTTGGCCGTCGTATCCTACCTACCTGAATTCTATACGGCAGAGAGAAAAGAAAACAGCCACGGTGAACAACAGTGATTGATGAGTGAAACGGCTCCAACGGCAGGTTTCGCAAGTCTCGGCATACGTGCCAATGCAGCTGTCAAGCAAAAGGGAAAGTCAAGCGGAAGGAATGGTGTCGCGTGAGCCGGAACGCACTACGGCTCCATTTCAAATATGTTGGTCTGCTTCTGCGGATCTGCGGCGAAGTCGTTCCTTCCCTTGCGTGCCAGAAAGCTCGTCGAGCTTGGCATCAACCAGACGGGAAGGAGCGAGCTGTGCGAGCTTGCAAGCTTGCTTCGCCAATGGCAGATCCAGATCAGATCAGATCAGTCGAAGCGAAGAGAGCTTTGGCGATGAACATCAAAGGCGGGAAAATGTGGCAGAGTGTAGTAGACATGAAAATGCTCGCAAGCATTTTTGCATTTCATGATTGTGTGTGGAAATCCGCCAATTATGCCTGTGTCTGATAGCGATCAGAATCTATCCATCGCTTTCCCACCTCCCTACCCATTCCGTCTGCGTACAAGAGAAAAATTCCAAAGGGCCCGCTCAGTGGAGCCGTCTACTGCCAAAGGGTATCATCTAGCGCCTGTTCCCATGCTTTCGATTGCCCATCGCAACAAGAAAAAATGTCAAAGTCGCCCAAACATCCTCCCATAAAAAAGTGAATCCCGCGAATGGGTTCAATCAGAATCCCTCATAAACACCGATCCAACGTGAGTCGGCAGCCCGCCCTTAATATTGATGCTCCGCCCCTAAAGTAGGCATACCAAAAGTCGCTCAGAAAAAACCTCCCAGTGATGTCGTATATGAACAGATAGTACTCGCGTGAAATCCATGTTCTGTAACGTTCAAGCGTGGCACCAGGCCTACGATTTGCTGTCGGAGCGGGTGCGGCGATCTCTGCGGATGTCGAGAGAGAATCGGATGAGGAGCGGCGAGCTGGGCAGGGCGTCGGGGGAAACGTTGGCGTCTTCGGCAACGGCCATGCCTGAGCCGTACTCGACGGCGTTCGCGATGTCGGATGCGGTCGGTGGTGGCTCCGGGGTTTCCTTCTCGGAGACGAAAGTGCGTCGCTTTTCTTCGACCATGAACATGCTGATGATGCTGCCTATTGCTGCAACCAGTACATTGACCCACCAGGGCAGACCTAGAGTGCCCATCGAGAGACCTGCCGCTTGAAGAACTCCAGAAACGGTAGGACCAAACGCTCGGCACGCGCTCGCGGCTGATGCAGCTGCGCCGTTCAACGAGCCGAGGACTTTGCTGGATGGTGCCGAGTTGGCCAACATGATGCTGCTGGAGGGGAAAGCGAATGCTTGTGCTGTGACTTTCCATACCAACGCGATGTAAACCAGTGGAAGCTTGAGGGAATCCGGAGCGAGCGAGAGATATGGGACCATGAAGTACAGGAACGGGTAGGACATGACGACCATGCGATAAGTCCATAGGCTTCCGATCTTTCGGTTGACAATGGGAAAGATGAGGATCGTGGCAATCATCTGAATGATGCCTTGAACGGAGAGAATGCCGCCAATTGTCTTTGTCGATAGCTCGAAGCCTCCGGTGAACTTAAACGGTAGCTGTGGTGCCGCATCGGATTTCGGCATACTGAGAAGTACGGGAAGAAGCTGCTCGGCGGAGATGGTGTGACTGCGATTCATGTTAGCTAGGATATGGGTGCGGGCGTCCGTCAAAGCTTACTATGCCAGGATACCGTATCCCGTGATGTTCAGGATCACCTGTCGGGTGAACGCGTTGGCGATGGCGGACTTTGTTTTCTGCTCTTCTTCATCGCGTGCGAGCGCCTCCTCCACGTCTCTTTGGAGAGCCAGTTCGTCGTTGGTCAAAGAGGTTCGCGGCGATGCATCGATGGAGCGGTATGCTGGAGGTGGGAGACCCTCGACACTTGTAGCTGTAAGTTCTGGAGAGGATGCGGTGCTTCGGTAGTCCGGGGGTTGATCGTCGATCAACATCATTGTCTCCTCGGACATTTCACCCTTGCGAGTCGAAAGCCATTCCACTGGCTTGCGCTGAATCTTTGCGAGTATCCAATTGCCAATTTCCAGCCCAACGTCTTTGCGGTCCTTGAGATCTTCGTGCGTCTCTTCGAGGAACAGGATTCCGACGACCATGCTGAACACGACGACCGCGGTGCAAACCAGGTTGGTGAGGAGGTATGGGAATTTGGCGAATATCGTGCCCTCGTGGAACATGTCTGGGTAGTTGCGCACGGGATCGGCCAGGGCACCGCCCAGACCAGCACCCACGAAAGCGCCCATGCACCAGACGGTTGGCATGATTGCATAGGCACGTGCTTGATGCGCTTCCACCTTGACGACCTCATTGACGGTGGTTTGCAGCACGCCAATGTTTCCATTCAATGCTCCGCCAAGTGCTCGAGCAAGCAGTGCGGCGGGAAGGTTGGGTGCGAAGCCGAACATGAGCATGCTGATGCCGGTGCCAGCCAGGCCGGTGAGGAGGATGGGCTTGCGTCCGAGTCGGTCACTCAGGCTGCCCCAGAAGCCAGCACCCAGGCATTCTGCGGCTGCGAAGACGGAAGTGACGAGGCCGGCGTAGAGAGCGATTCGGTTGTGGTCGTCGGTGATGTGGAACGATTCGATCATGTAGTAGATGTACGGGAAGATGGACATGAAAGCGATGGGCTCGCATATCCGACATAGTCCTGGCATTGCGTTAGCATGGAGTGTTTGTGAGAGGCACATGGACAGAGCACGCATACCCAGTACAAATAGCTGACGGAAGGGGAACGCCTGGGAGTCGGGCGTCGCTGTGGTGTAGCGAGGCATGGTGGGCGAGGGTGCAAGCGATGGTCGAGCTGCGGTAGGAGTGTGCCAGCGGCAGAGGGAGAGAGTGTGAGGTTGTGCCAAGCGTAGAGGGAGGACGATGGGGGAGAGCAGGCGCGAGGCGGTATATGTTCGGTGTCGTGGCGGGAGCGGTCAAGCGAACACTCGGTGAATAGGTGGAGTGGAGAGGGTGACGCAGGAGGGCGGGCGTGTACAACGCAGTGCAGCTGGAGTGATCTTGTTCGGACGGAAGAGCAGGCGCAGGCGTGGGCGCGAGGTCGTAGAAGAGCTGGCGGTTCACTCCAGACAATCGATAAGGGCCGGGCGTCGGTGCTGGCCTCCCATCATCTTCGCACACATCACCGCGCTGCCAGATCCAAGGTACGCGGGCACCAGGGCTGCCCCTGAACTGCAGCAGCGCGCGACAAAGCCTGCGGATGCAGCACCTGCGAGCCGGTCTGGGGCTCCGGGATTGACGGCGCGCGCGATGGCAGCGAGAGCCGCAGCCCACGGTGCCTGTCGCTGCTCCACGCATGTCATCACGGCTCTGCCACCCACACGGCGATCCTGTCGCGGCCGCTGGGAGGCCACTTCCCTGGCCCGACGAGCCTGCAGCTAGATCGCATGCCAACACCGGGGGTCTGGGGAGCCGTCCGCGCGCTGTGAGTGGTCAGCGGCCGCTCGGGGAAGCCGGACCACGCCTTCGCTGCCACTCCGACCGTCTCCAAGGCGTCCGGCAGTCGTCGCGCCCGGCTGCAGCGAGGCGAAGCGGGCGTGCAGAAGTGCCCGCCCTGCTGTTTCGCGCTGGGCGTAGCGCGCCGACTCACGAGCGGTGCCTGCGGTGCTGCGACCGGCCAGCGGCCTGCGCGACAGCGACGCTCGCTGGGTTGTTATTATTACTGCTCAGCCTTATGCACTAGGATGCGCAGCGCGCTTGCCGGGTGCATGACAGCAGCCTTGAAACAAGCGCTGGCTGCATATGAGATGACGATAACTGACCGAACGGCCGTCGGTGCGACGCTGCCAGCACATCCACGCACCACCGCCTGCCGGACGGATGCTCGCTCGCAGTGCGACACGCACGACGTGCCCGCCCGTTGCGACCCAACGTGTAAGACGGCGGCGTGGTGCGAGACGAAGCGAGTCAAACGCTGGTCACGATACGCTGTGCGGCGGCAGCGCGCAAAAGCATAAATGGCGGTGAAACGTCGAAGCTCTGCACCTCCCGAGCGACGGCGAGCAGCAGCAGAGGCGGCGTGCAAGGATGCGGCAAGAAAAAACAGAGTTCGCTCTGCTGCATCGAAGGAGGATGTGAGGAGGGAAAGCCGAGCTAGTGGTGTTTAGCTGCTACCATACCGGCTTCGTGGTATTGCTCTCCCGCCGGCTTCGCTTCACAACAGGAAATCAGATCAGCCTCCCTGGCGCGGCCGTCGAGCCGTCAGCACAGTGTCGGCCCGACGACCGTAATTCTCCCTGAACGATGAGACATGACATGGAGCAGGTACGTTGCGGGCCATGCACCGCGCTATCGGCACACAACCTACGCTGACTCGGCTTCTGGATTGATGGCGCAGATTCGATAGCTCTCCCCTTGGGCCCATGAGTCTAGGCAAGGAAGGGCCGGCAGCGCCACGCGAAAGAGAGCCGACGAGCCTAAAACTAGCGTCAATCATCGCTGCCGTGGACTCAGGTACAGCGCTGTGATTGGTGCATAGCCGCGCGCCCGCCTGACGAAGCTTCTCCTGATCTCACATGATGAATCGCTGGTGCGGGACGGTAGGCCCAGTTGTCCAGCACGGCGGCGAGCTGCTGGAAGAACGGTCCGACATCGTCATGGTGTTGCATGCAGCTCGTCGGATAGTTTGGGTGCGCTGTGGGTGCACAGTGGGCACTCTGGGCAGCACGTAGAAACTCACGCCCCATTGGTACCACGTAGGTGGGTTAGCGGGTGATGGTCGCATTCGAGCCGCCAGGCCAGGGCGTGGCGGCAAAGTCGAGCCGTTATGAGCAGCAGCAGGAGGATGGGTACCAGGATTGCGGGATTCGTCAATGCAGAGCTGATGTCACCCGAAGTGCATAATGGCTTGCATCGACGAGCATATATCAACTCGCGTGGTCGTCGTGCGATCCATCACTTCTGCACTCTGGCCTCCGACACATGCTTTCGGTGCCGCGATTCGCACGTCTTCCTGCCCTCCGCCGTTCGTCAGCGCAGAGGGGGCATGCAACGCAGACGAGATGGCAATGTGACGCTGCCAGCGCACAGCGTGTCTTGAACAGGTCACGGGTGGCAGACGGCACGCTGCGTGGGACATTCTCCCTCCTTCGTCGGCCAGCAGTCCGGTGCTGACCTTGCACTCCTGGTCATCAGATGCGCCGCACCATTGGCCATCCCGTGCGCGGGGATGGGCACAAACGCGACCGATCACTTTACCGGCCGCGCTGGCACACATGATCACAATCCTTCGAGTCTCGTGTTTTGTCGCGCGGTGAGGCGGTGTGAGGTGGCTGCGGGCGAATCGGCATCGTCGGCGCAATCGTGTACGCTCTGACGTCGCACAAATCTTTTCTTGCGACTCAGAAATTGCGTGCGTCGCGAGTCGCGCCCACGCGTGTCAGTCATATTTCGCGGGCGGACTGGCGCTCGCCCATACGAGCCGATCGCAGCAGACGGCCATGGGCAGCCATACGAGCCTGCAGCGGTAGTGTTGAATCTGGGGGCGTGAGCACTAGGACTGGACTCGGCGAATGCATTTCGAATCGGTCGTCGTCCGCAGCGGTGGATTGCAACTCGTCTCAAAATGTGGCCTGCGACAGGGGAGCACGCCACACCCTGGTCGCGCGGCTAAACTCAGTCTAGAAGCTGTTCGGAGGAAACAGACAGATCTCTTTTTCCTGCCGCCGCATGCCACCGAAGCCCCCATCACCATGTCGCGTCTGTCGTCTGCCTCGACGCGGCAGAAGCTGTGCGTCGACTTGTATGCAGCCCGCGTCCCGTCTCGGCCACCGCCCGGCGTAGCAAGCCTCCTGCTGACGATGGAATAGCGCCAGCCTCCGACACGCCTGCCCCAAGGGCGTCTACGTGGCTCCAATTCCCGAAGAGCCACTGCTCTGGACGGGCGTGCTGTTCGTCCGCAAAGGTAGGCACGCACGCCTGATCGTCCATGCCCGCCTCGCCCGCTCATTATGCCCACGTGTACAGGGCCGTATGCCAACGCCGTGCTGCGATTTCAGATCGACTTCGCGGGCGACTATCCGCAGAGGCCGCCGCTGGTCACGTTCCAAAGTGATGTCTTCCATCCGCTCGTGACGCCTCTCACCACGTACACCTACTCCACCCGAGATGCAGGAGCTGACACGCAGAGTGCTGTCGACGAGCACCGCCTGCCACCTGGCGGCCTCAGTCTTCGTCACGGCTTTCCTGGGTGGTTTGGCGCCACTGACGCCCAAGTCATTCCGAGCGCGACTGCGTCAACTACTGATGCCGGGTCAGCTTCACAGCAGGCGGACGCCGCGCAGACGCAGAGCTTCAACGCCGGCGTGACCCAGTTCCCACACGTGATCGAGCTGTTGCAATATCTGCGCATTGTCTTTGACACCGACGAAGTGCTTGACACTATTCCGCTGGCAGCTGCTTCGAATGCTGGAGCATGGCATGCATGGCGAAGTTTCCGATCCAAGAAGGCAGGTACATCAGTTCGAGGTGCCAAGCCAGCAGGGGAGAGCAGCCAGCCTGGCAACGAGAGGAGTCTATCGCCAAGACAGCAGCCGGGCGGTGCAAGACGTCCTGGGGAATGGAATTGGCAGGGAGTATGGGAAGACCGAGTTAGAAGAAGCGTGCAGAGTACCCAGACGGAGCCGGCACTGTATGGCGGTGACCACAGAGATGTGGTATGTGCAACGCGCCAGCTTTCACGAAGTCCTCAGCTCACCAGATCACAGATCAGCTTTCAGAAGATGGATGCGGAAGCAGTCAGCCAGATCTCACCCATCCAGCAGGCGTCTTGACGGCAGGAGCTCTTGTTGTACATGTAGACACCAGGTGGCGCCTGTCATGAATATTTTGGGAATTGGTCCTGCCTCGACCTTCATACGCAACAGCAAACAAGTGCTCGCTTTGCACACTTCGCTTACCGGTGTCCAGGCTCGCCAGCAAGCACAAAATCATCATGTCAAACAAGGAGGTGAGTCTGGAGGCCATTCTGTTTAGACGCCCGCTGACCAATGACGAGAACCTGCCTCCCAAGAACGAAAAGCCTGGCGACGACAGGTCGACTCCTCCTGGCCATATACCTGCGACTCTTGGTATCGGGAATTGGCAGCATGCCGCCTACAGATCGGCTCCCTTTGGGCTACTCTCCCCAAACAGCAAGCCATCACTAGCTCGTCAGCGAGATCACTCGGCCTGTCGTCAAACAGATTCTCCGCTTAGAGTCCGAAAGAGGGGCGAGCGCCTCAAATACTCAAGCATCTACGGAGATGTCGCCCCACCTTGTATGCACACTTCGCTGCACAACCTGGGCAATGCTGTACTACCACCTGTACTAAGCTTCACAAGTGCCACAACCTTGGACAGTGAGCGCAATATTGTGGGGGAGAATGATCTCAAGCTGGACAATGACCTGAGCGGATCTACTCTGCTACCAGAAGCTCGCGGCAATACACAAAGTACGCCACCGCTGGCGTCGCCACCGCTGCAAATACCCAGCAAGGTAGCACGACACAAGTCAGTCAGTCGCCGGGTGCTCTCGCGTGTCAAGGAAGGCATCGCTGTGCGTTCTCGGAGCTCGAATGGTCACAAAGCTTTGGACAATGACAACAGCCTCATGCGTCGGTTGTCCGGTAGGCGCAAGACTGGTAGTGAACAGCAGCGACAACTGCAGAGCTTCGAAATCAGTAGGGAGAGCATCGACACGGAGACAGACGATGAGTCTGAGTCTTTGACACCACAACGCTCGTTCACTGGATCCAGCATTGCGACCGACGAGCTGATGGTTTCTGGTGTCACGCTCACACCTCCCTCGGGGTATATGAACGGCTCTAGACAGACATCGTCTCGCTTCGCATCTCCCTCTGTCAATCGGTCATCCCCCGTCACTGAACCAACCCCCAAGGCGAATGCAAGGGGCGCCGGAGAGCCTGAGAACCACACAAAGCCGATTGTTCACCACGTCAGCCCATATATTGACGTGAACATCTTGGTAGACACAGACGCCGTTGACTTTGGCACCTCGAAGAACGTCTGGGTGGCTGTGGAGGCCACCGTGCGCACACGGCAATTGGAGCATTTCTCCAGTAACAGCACTGACAACACCAATTGGTCCAAGAACTCGATCGACATGATTATGATCATCTGTTGTGAGACGCTCAAGGAATACGCCAGCACGACTCAGCAGTGTATCGTCGAGCTTTGTTCCCGTCTTGAGCATGACCGCGATCGTCTGGCAGTTCTGCTCGCTACTTCACGTCAACTGAATTCTTGCACGATCAGCTGTACCTGCGCCCAGATCCATCCCCTTCAAGCACCGAAAGTCTCAGCTCTACTGGAAAGGCTTGGTCTAGCGCCATCAACGGCACAAAGCGATCTGCCGAATGTGGTTGAAGACCAACCCATACAACTAGCATTGAGAGATATTGCGAAGCAAGGAGTTCGTCAAAGCTGCGTCCATAGCTTCGTGCTTTCAAAGTCGCCTGTTTACTTGGCGCAAGCAGTGCAGGAGTCCATGCAGTGGCCGTCCCACACAATCAAGATAGGACTGCAACCTGCAGAACGGTCAGTGGCGGCCACCCACGACGTCCGTACCTGGTCACTGGAGCTTGCAGGCGAAGGAGAAATTTCGACTCATACGTTAGACAATGTGTGTCGGGATATCAGGTACGGGTGTCAATATGGCGGTATACCCAGTCTACGACTGTGCTACAAAGCTATGGATCGTGCTCGAGTCGTCGAAGTCGTAGGCGATAAAGCTACCAAGGGCCTAAGACTGGGACAACGCTGCTCGTTATTCATCAAAGTCTGCTTGCCTAGCATCGATACGCCTCCCAATGCCGCGGCTGAGGGCTATCAGGATTCGCTGTTCACTGAGCTTGAAAGCATTGTTGGGACCCTCGAGACCAACTTCTTGCACGTCGAAGCGCGCTACCGGCATACCATATTTCCAACAGACAATGTCATCACTGTGCGACAGATTTGCAGCATGCGACGCCCGAAGACCGAGTCTCGATGGAGCCTTGTAACATCAGCTGTGGCTGGCTTGTCTTCCGAACGTGTTAACGCAAAACTTGCTCGCTTTCTGATTACGCACTACTCAGCTGCCAAAGCGCTCAATGCTATCTCACGCTGGGAGCTTACGAAATCGCCAGTCGTACAGCAGTTGTACGATGACTTGCAATGTTGCATCGCACCTGCTCTCACCAACCAAGCCAGCGCGGCTCCTGGCCCAGTTGTTGTTGTCACAGATGCAGCTCAAACCGGTGCAGAAAGTGTCACACGGACTGCATCCACAACGGCACTCACTCTTCACCTTCGCCAAGACCACCTGCCCCGTTCCACGTCCACTTCTGCAATGACGGCTTCGCGACTCATCACAGCTCCGGAGAGGACCGGCGCGCCCAGCCATGTCGCATTGAAAACGGGAGGTAGCCGTGAAAGCACACCTAGCGATGCGAATGATACCGCTCACATACTCTGGCAGCACCTCCGAAGGGACTCACTGCCCATAGACAAGATGCTGATCGCTATGTCCGGCGAGAGTCTTCACCAATTAGAGGCCACTGATGAGGACCTCAAAGCTATCCGCGAAAAGGCGCTTGCCAACAAACGGAGCATCGGTGCTGATACTTTGAAGGCCTGCAAATGGGACGATAAGCAGACGCACGGTACCGCTCCTTGGCTCTGATCGCGCTTACATAGGCGCGACACCCTGTACTAGCACCGTCAGACGTGGCAGGCATTGATGGGAACCTGCAGCAAGACATCGCATCGCATCGATAGTCATGGGCAGACCCATCGGAATAGGCAGGCAGACAGCGTACTGTAGCAGCATCATGTCGATATCCGGCATTGCATTCCCCGACAAGCATCCACATGGGTTTTTGAAATTTGAGATCCCGGGCTCATCACTGCATCATGAACAATAAAGTCGCCAACATGCTAGCGATCGATCGATAGAATTCCGGACGATGTTCCGAGGCAATGTTGCCGCCGCACCGAAGATTCTCCAAGGCTTGTCTCCATAAAGTTTCATCGATGGAGCTTGCATTCACTAGGTTTGTACTAGACTACCATTTGCCCTCACCGCACTCAGTCCTCGTTGGTCGTTTCACCAACATCACGCATGCTCATCTCCGTTGCATCGCAGACAGAGTGACACAGCAGTCCGTAACACAGTGTCCACTTACAAAAATGCAAGGATCAAAGACAATACCCGGTAAACTACACGATCCCGACTTCCGACTTCCTGGCTCTGTGGGTACAGTACAGTATCGCAAGGCATATGCAAGGCCCACATTTCTCAAATCAGTAACCCCATCTTCCTGTCCGACGTGACACGACGTCTGGTCGGAGAGAGAAAGAGTTCTCGGTGACACAACGTCTGGTCGGAAAGATACATAGAAATTGGAAGAATTTCTCCACATATGTACGCATATGCCACAAACCAGTGGATACATGCAAGGCCTGCAAGCAACCAGGCCCCCAAACCTAGGATCAAAATTCCAAACACTTGGAACCGAAGCTGAGAGAAACCCATAGCACAGATCCCCAAGTTTACGTATCAACCATGTTGGCTGACCGACAAGCATCACAGCAGCGTTTCTCCTTGACATTGCATTTTCGTCTCGCGTGACCAATAAGCCAGGACTAAAGTCGGTTGCGGCGTGCTACTGCGACTGATCCCAGTTCGCGGAAAACATGCCACATTCTTTCCAAATGATCATTAATGATCTCCGCATGCTGCCCTAGTTCAGAGCTAGACATGCAAAGTCCGCGATACCTCCTAGTTGCCGCGCGCTTGTGTCGGATGTAAATTCCTGACCACTTCGACCAATGCTACACTTCTTTCCGACCCTGGTGGTTTAGTGCTAGCTAGCGCGATGGAGACGGTTACTACGTATCCGCGTGTGTATGTGAGATGAGTCTGATACACATCCGGGATGTCAAAGGACAGAACAGCCGCGGCGGCGGCGGGAGGGAAAAATTGGTTCAGATAGATGACATGGATTTTTGAGGGGAGAAACTTGTAAATCCTACACAAACCAACGTCGTTCGCCTCGAGCGGAAAGGAGATCTGAAAGTTTCCACGACATTACCGAATAACCGCCTGTGTTCCGGTCCAGAGCCGCTCGGGACGACAACACGACGTACGCAATACCAGGTTCATGGAGCAGCGTTAGACGCCGCCGCCGCTGCCTTCGACGCAGTGTCAACTCGCACGTCTTTTCGATGACCCGGATACGCTGTGTGTGGCGGAAAGACGGTTCGCAGTGCCGGAATGGTGTCGCACGAGCGACACAGAAAGAGCGAATGGACCATCATAACTTTGCGGTAAAAGATGACATGTGACGAGATCAACCACGGAAGCTACGCGCGTGCAATCGGATCGATGCCAAAATGTTCGATTGCGCGCCCAATGCGAGACAACGCAAGACAAGACAAGGACAAGCATCGCAACGAGGGCAAGAGAAGCGGTCTGTACGTCGATCGGAGGTTGGCGTCGTACACGAAGAGCTCGTTGCGCGCTTGTCTTCCATTCTCTAGCGCTTGTTACGTGATGAGATCACACGATGTGAGAGTTCGGTGAGCGTTGTACGAGATTCGTTGCCTCTTCCGTACCGCGGACTGTCGATGAGGTGGCACTAGAGGAGCGGTCTGCGGTGGACCGGCGGGTGTCGGCGGTGACGCCTGAAGCCGGCGGATGGCTGCTTGCGCTCAAAGCATCATTTCGGGTTGAGGATGCACAGCAGACCAAATGACCAGGAATGACTGCTATTGAATGAGCTGCGGCCTCTTGTGCAATGGCGCGACGACGGTCGTGTTCGTTTTTGAGGTCGGCAGTTGCATTGACTCGCATGTGCGCCACACGCATGACACCCAGTTGCAGTGGACGAGCGACCCTCCAGCGGCCTCTCAATCTGTCTTCTTTGCTTCAATGGCCTCCAGTCCCTCAGGCATGTATCTCCTCAAGACCTCTGGTACGATGACGGCTCCCTTTTCTTCCTCCCAGTGGTTTTCAAGTATGCAAGCCAATATTCTCGGAATCGCCATCGCAGTCCCGTTGACGGTATGCGGCCACAAAAGCTTGCCATCGAGCTTCGCCCTGGTTCCGAGTCGTCTTGACTGATAATCTGTGCATATTGAAGCAGACGTGACCTCTCCATAGCCTTCCTTTATTCCTCCTCGCGAAGGAAAGAACGCTTCGATATCAATTTTTCTTGTGGCGCTCGCTCCCAGATCGGTGGTAGGCATTTCGAGAACTTTTGCGTGCAAACCGAGAGAAGTGAGGATCTCTGTCTGAATCTCTAGCATTTCCTCAAAGACCTCTTCTGCCTCTGATACCTCCACGTCCCCAAAGCGTTCCGCCTCGTGATCCTTTGGCGGCAATGTCCAGGCAAACATCTCGACCTTCGTGAACTCGTGCACGCGATAGAGACCTTTTGTATCTACGCCTCTCGCGCCAGCTTCAGCACGATAGCAACGTGAAGGACCAATGACTTTCAGCGGGAGGTCCTCCGCACGAATAGTCCTGTTTGCTTGAGATCCCGCGAAAGGAATTTCTGCCGTACCTGCCAGCACCAAACTGGGCTTGTCCTCACTCTTGCTTTGCCCATGTCCTTGCTGCTCGATGTTATAGACTTGCGTCTCGCCATTCTGGTCCCTCGGCATGTATCCACACGCACTGGCGATATGCGAATACACCAGACTTGGAGGCGTCATAACCTTCCAGCCCCGTTTCGTAGCGACTGACAAAGCATACTGAATGAGAGCCTGCTCCAGCAATGCAGCTTCATTCTTGAGGAAATACCATCCCCATCCGCTCGTCGTCGCACTAGCCTCGAAATCCAGAATGTCAAGCTCTTTCCCAATATCCACATGGCTTTTGCCTTGAGAATTCCCTGAAGTCTTCTCCCCAATGACACCACGGAGTCGCGGTTCCTCTCCCACAGGTGTATCCAACGAGCTCAGACTCGGCAATTCCAGTGCCAACTTCTCCATCTCTTGTTGCATGGCCTTCTCATTCGCCTCGTGACTAGCCAGCTTCGCTTTCAATACCTTCGCCTCTTCAAGCAGAGCTTTCTTGCCAGCTTCATCTCCGCCTTGCGCAGCATGTCGTCCAAGTTCTTTCCCGATGGCATTATTCCTTTGTCGCGAAGTCACAATTTCATCTTGCTGTTTCCTCAACTTCTCGTGCAATTCCAATGTCCGCCAGCCATTTTTGGCGAAAGGCGCATAGTTGCGATCGATGCAATTCTGCTCGTAAAGTCCGGGGTTGTTGCGGATGTGCTTGATGTCGAGCGTTGGCTTAGGAGCGAAGGAAGGCCGGGTATATGCTCTGCGAGTGATAGTCTCGCGCACTACTTTCTTCGAAAAGTCACGGCGACAGCGCGCGCAAACGTACGGCATCGACATTGGTGTCGATGCGAGAGAGAGCTGCAAGATGGAAGTCCGTGGTGATCGGCACGACTTTCCTCTTCCAACGCGAACTTCAGCGCGCGATCACGAGACCATGAATTCACGAGAGACAGATAGAAATAAGTTGACGGTATTCAAAGCCATTGCACATACAGACGCCGTCTACCTTCATACCTTCTAGCAACTCCTCCAAAGGAGCTCCGTACGTCTCCATCAAAAAGCACCCAGGGTATCGTGTGCTGCACTTCAAAGCAGAGCAGCGGCAAGCGATAAAACATGTTTCCCATAGTGTATGCACTCTTCCTCGATATCGTGTCAATTCGTCGTTGGCATCCTCCGTCTTTTCTACACACACATCATAGCCATCCATTTCCGCTGCCCACTCACTGAACCTGCATTACGGGCTGTCCAATTCACGATCGTTGGCTGAAGAACCAGCTGCTGCGCTTGCCACCGCTGCCCTCTGAGTTCGCTTGCTGAAGACCGGCATATGTGGGTGCGAGGCTGGGTCCATCTCCGCCGCCGCCGCCGCCCCGTAGAGGTTTGGCTATCCGGCCGAATGGGTTGTTCGCGAAATTTGATGGAGCAGGTGAGTTGGGCAGACCACGAGTTGAGCCAGACTTCGCAGCTTCGAGGCGTTCCTTGACAGCCATGAGTTGCGATTCAAACCTAGAGAATGTCAGCATGTGATCGGTCTCACTTTCAGAGGTATTGACGTACTTGTGGTTAGCAAGCATGAGCTTCTCCTGGCTCTCCTGGACAAGGCCCTCCAGACCTCTGATACGCTCACCACGAGCGACCAATTTGCGCTCAGCAATGGCAACTTCCTTCTTGAGCTGTGTGTTCTGCTCTACAAGTTGTCGCTGCACAATTGTCAATTGTTCCAAGTTGCGTTCGAGGAACGCCAGCTTCTTTTGCTGTGCCTTGGAGTTGCTGCTTCGCAAAATCGAGTTGTACTGCTCGCGGGTGCTGTCCAAGCTGATCTCCAACTCAACAACACGCTCGCAGCGGTTCTGCAGGTCTCGCATTAGAGACTTCTTGATGGCATCGAAGTCTGCAAGCTGCTTTCCCAGAGTGGAGCCGTTGGCACCATTCAGAGCTTGCTTACGCAGAGCTTCCACTTCGTTGCGGAGGCGGGTGTTCTCCTCCTGTTGGCGAGACAGCATCTCATGTGCTTCAGCCGACTGAGCTCCGCCATTCTGCTCGGCCAGCTTCTTGGAGTACTTCTCCTTGAGTTCCTCCACATCTGCATCGGACAAGTTGCGCTCGAGCAATTCTTGGTGCTCACGGTGAAGCTGGGAAAGCCTCTGTTCGAGGACGGCCATCTGCGCGCTGTCCGCGTGCCCATTGGCGCTGATGTCTGCCTGTCGGATCTGGCCTTGTAGCTCGAGCAGCTTGTCCTTGAGGCTGTGGAACTGATCTGCGGCGACACTTTCTCCGCTGTCAGCAATCTCGAGCAGGCTTTGCACTTGCTGAGCCATCTCTGCAACAGCCATCTCATTTTGCGACATAAGACCCTTCCCAAGGTCAAAGGTGGCCATCATCTGCGCCATGCGCTCCTTCTTGAGTCTCTCCTTCTCGTCCAGAAGAGCAGAAGACTCCTTGGCAGACATTCGTGCATCGAGAAGCTCAGACTTGAGGCTGTCGAGTTCTGCCGTGAGCTCTGCATTGGCATCTCGTAACGAGTCCATGGTTATGCTAGCCTCCTTGGTCTCGAAGTCGATCCTCTCGATATCTCTCTTCTGAGTTTCCACTTCCGCCGAGAGCTTCTCGTTGCTACGCTGAAGCTCTGATTGGGATGCTCGGCTTTCCTTGAGTTGTTCTTGCGCAGATCGCGCAGCTTGCTGAGCAGCCTCCAGTTCGCGCTCCTTCTCGGCAAGTTGGTCTTGCAGATCGTTCTCGCGCTTCAAGAATTCTTCACGCTCGTCCTTCTCGAGCACCAAGCTAGGTGTCCCTGCTCGTTCGAGCTCGGCTCGGCTCTCAGGTCTGGGAGTGCCAAAACCATCCTGGCTCTTCACCCTGCTAGTAGGAGTTTGCGAGCGCGGAGGCGCTTCAGCGACGAATCCAGCACCAAGGGGCTGAATCCACTTCTCCTTTGGCACAGGTTCTCCCTTTCTCCATTGAACGACCTCGCCCTCTAATGATTGAATGTACGCAGTGAAAGTGGTGACCTGGGACTGCGTCTTCTTGAGCATAGCCTTGAGCTGAGCCGGGGAAAGTTCCTCGTTGATCTTTGCCTTCTGTTTGATCGTTTTGGCACGCTCACCAAATCGCATGGTTCCAATCGTTTCCGCGTCGTTGTAGGACATGGGCGAGGCATTGATAATGAGTGTCGTTCGAGAGTTACCACCAAGCGACTCTTGCAGAATTCTGGTAAGCTTACTGTCACGGTAAGGGATGTGCTGGCTCTTTCCTTCAGCGAGTGCGTTAATGACCATTCCAAGTGCAGAGAGCGATTTGTTGATCTTCTTGGCCTCTTCCAGTGTCTGACCACTTGCACCTGTCTTTCCCACCTTTTCCGAACCCGCCAGATCCACCAGATACAGGCGACCAGACCTTGCGGATCCTGTTTCCACGTTCTTCTGCGTAACCTCGATCACGAAAATCGAGTGTGATCGCGAGGACTCCTGATTCATGTTCGTCGACGCGACTGCACGAGCCTGTCCACCTCTCTCCAGAACAGTGTACACTTCGTCCACGGAGCCGACGTAAAACTCGTGCAAGCCCTTGACATATATGCCCTTTTGCTTGTCTTCGTGCACGGGTAAGTTATCGTTCTGCGGCACCAGGAGATCGCGGATCTTCTCCATGTAGATTTCCATGTAACTGGTCTTGACCGTAAACTCGATTGTGCTGTCACTCTCCATGATCTTGGTGAAGATCTGCTCCACGATGCGCGGAATAATACCCTTCGTGTCCGGATCATGCAAGTCTCCTGCGCCCATCATGGTATACGTCTTTCCCGAGCCCGTCTGACCATATGCGAACACTGTGCCATTGTAGCCAGCCAGTACATCGTCCACCGTGCTCTTGATCGAGTAGTCGAAGATCTCATGCTGGGCAGTGCCGACAGGGAAAACGCGATCGAAGGTGTATGTCGGCTTGCCGCTGGCTTCCTGGGAGTCGATTGTCACTGAGTCCTCGCTAGGGAATTCGACGATGGACACAGCCTGATTGCTCTGCTCGACTTTGTTGGCGGGCCGAAAGCGGGCGACCACCTTGATCGTGTTGGACGTGGAAGACATGGTGGGTGTTCCGGACGCGCCGCGAGCGCGTTGTCGCCGTCGATCGTGTCCGTAGTGCTGTCAGGCACCAATTTGCGCGTCTCGAACAGACCGCCTCGTGCCTCGTCTCCCTGCCCCCACACGTTCAATTCGTGCCTCGTTCGTCCCCCGCTGAACCCTCCACGGCGCCAGAGGAATTGTCCGTATTGATACTGAATGCGCGAGACCCAGAGACCGGCTCGTGCGACCTTCCGGAGGTGAGGTTGGTGTGCGGAATAGGCGTGGTCGACTGGCCCGCAGGAGAGCGTGAGCAGCGTGCTGGTATGTTTCACCACAGGATCAACAAGGAGACGCCCGACGCGGCTCTTTCCCGCGCGCTATCGCACGTGCGCAGCACTCGAAGGCTCAACTTGGCTCCAGCACGGTCGCATTCACTGTCTTCGACGCCTGACGACAAGTTCCGTGAGCAGGCAGTTGGATGCTTTTGATGGCTAAATTCTGCTGAAACGCTGCAGTCATCGTTGAGCCATCGGAGGCAACCTTGCACATCTCCAACCTTAAACTAATGCATAGACCCTGGTAACCACCAGCGGCCTGCAGGTACACAGACGATATGAGTAGGCGGCAGCATCCTGCCATGATTCTGGCTGGGTTTCGACGATGGCATTCAAGGCATAGCTTCGTTATACATGGCTGACTATCTGCGAGCCGATTACAGCTCGTCTGCGTCGACTATTTGGACGACCATGGCGCTAGCAGCTCCTCCACCGTTGCAGATGGCCGCGCATCCGTACTCGCCCTTCTTCAGCTGGTGCAGCAGAGTGACTATGATTCTTGATCCGGAGCTGCCGAGTGCGTGGCCGAGCGAGATGGCACCGCCGCGAGGGTTGACATTATCGGAACCAAGTCCAAGAATCTGTTTTTCAGTCAGTACGCCGAACGAGAAAGATCTTCAACCAAGACTCACCTTAGCATTCGCTTTGATCACAGCCGCGAACGCCTCATTGAATTCCCACACCTTGACCTGCTCCTTCGTGATACCAGCACGCTCGAGCACAATTGGGACGACCTTCGCAGGGGCGATTGGGAAATCGATTGGGTCCAGAGCGGCGTCCGCATATGCCACGATCTTCGCAAGCACTCTCTTTCCCTTGCCGTATTGCTTCGCCAACTCCTTGTTCGCTACAATCAACGCTGAAGCTCCATCGTTCATACTTGAGCTGTTCGCCGCAGTGACAGTTCCCTTACCACTGCGATCAAATGCTGGCTTCAAAGTAGCAACCTTGTCCAGCTTTAATCGCCCGTATCCCTCATCTTCTGAGATCACAGTATCGCCTTTCTTGCCCTTCACTGTCACCGGCACGACCTCATCCTTGAATAGCCCCGCCTTCCACGCCTCACTCGCCCGCTTGAAGCTCTCGATCGCATACTCGTCCTGCTGTTCCCGGCTGATCTCATACTTCTTCGCCGTATTTTCCGCACACATGCCCATATGGAATTGATTGTAAACATCCCACAGTCCGTCCTTGATCAAGCCATCCTCAGCCGTGACATTTCCAAAAGCCGGTAATTGTGGTCCTCGAGCAGTGTAATACGGCACTCTTGACATGTTCTCCATTCCACCTGCGACAACAGCTTCCTCTTGTCCCAGTTCAATTTGCTGCGCTGCGATCGACACAGCTTTCAGTCCCGAAGCGCATACTTTGTTGATCGTTGTTGCTTCTACCGAAGGTGACAAGCCAGCGAATATGGTCGCTTGACGAGCAGGTGCTTGACCCACAGCAGCCTGCATAACATTGCCCATGTATACGGACGTGATCTTTTCGGCGGGAACATCGGATCGTTTCAAAGCTTCTTTGATCGCTGTCGCGCCTAGTTCGGGTGCAGAGACAGACGAGAAAGAGCCATTGAAGAGTGCGGTTGGCGTTCGGACGGCGGACAGAATATAGGCGTCTTGGATCTCTTTCGGTCGTCGCGTAGAAACGCTGAATTGCCGTTGGACGGCCCGTAGTCGTTGTGCTGGTGTCGAGGACATTGTGGCGGATTTGCTAGACAGAGTCTGGAGGGAACGGCGGAGGAGAGGTGAAGACATTGTGAACGAAGAGGGAAAGGGAGAAAGTGCTGGCGAGGCTTGCTGCTACTACCTAGGCTATTTCGCAGGATCAACGCAGAACAGAGCAGAGGAGGCTGCAGAAGGTTGACAAGCTATACTGGAATGGTTAGCCACGGGTCAAAGGTGAAGTGAGTTTGCGGAAGCGTCATGGCCGAGGTTGCGCGGACGCGATCCGCGTTTGTAAGTGCACAGACGTGCCTGTGAAAGGACTTGGCTTTCTCGGAAGCGATTCGGAAGCGATATCAGATGGACAACGTGAGGAGACAGTTGTGTGATCGAAGTCCACTTGGGCTGCTTGACCGATTCATCGCTATGGCTTGATCACTGAACAATGCTATGTCTTCGTCCGAAAGTCTACAAATCCGCGATCTGCTGACATCTGATCATTGATTCATGGACGCTTCACTTGTGCGAGCATGATGGTGGATGCCTCCCTCATACCCTTTCACTTCATCACTTGCCTCAAATATCCTCTCCAGTCCGATCGATCCTCTTCTCCCTCTCCCAGACCATAGCGTGGCCTCTTACTCGTCGAATGATCCAGATGCGATGCTCCGGGATGAAGTCCTCTTCCTCCGTATGCGTCTGCCATTGATCTAGCCGCTTCCACATCATTCCGTCAAAGCGATCCACGTATCCGACTTCATATTCTATGGCTTGATGTTTGCGATCCCATTTGAGGCGTTGCATCGCCTGGCTAGCAGAGCGAAAACGTTCAGATGGAGCGGCACTCGGTGGAGGACCTTGACTCGGTTCTTTGATAGGAGGTAATTCGTCGTCGCTCGGGGCTGTTGGATCATCTCCGCCTCTGATCAATCGCCGCATTGCAGCTTCCGCCTTCATTTGCTTTCTGGCAAGTATCCTGAAACTATCGGGACGTCTGATCTGCGGGATGGGTTCTGTTCTACCCGCTACTTTAGCTGGTCCAGCGTTTGTTGGAGTCACTCCTACCGGCGTTGACGGTCTCGCCGGGTTAGCTCGCTTGTCCTCATCCGCTTCCATTATGATTTCCTCCATGGTGTCGCTTAAGTCCAAGTTGATGGTTGTCATGCGTTCCTCGCCCAATATCGCCTTGAAGTCCTTACCCTCCTTGCGATATGGTCGGGCATCGAAATAGGGTTCGCCGAACAGTTCCTCTTGTGAATAGAGTTCAATCTGTAAGCTGGCCTTTGCACTTTTCAATGCTGGATGATTCATACAGGCGTCGTTCATTCGCTGTATCGCATTATCGTCGAGAATGGTGGTCAGAAGAGTCTTGAAACCATTGTGTCTGTTGAGAACATCTCCGTTGATCCCAATGAAAGAGACCCAGCCCTCATCCTCGGGTACATCGTCTGGCGAGACTACGTTGAATGGCCAGATTTGAGAGATGATAGGGGCCTGGAAGATATCCCTCAGTTCGTCCTGTATCAGCAGCAAGACTCTGCTCCAGGTCAGCGCCCTGCACATCCTTTGTCATAACCACAGACTTACTGATAATATTGCAGTCTGAGTGTTTCACCAGCTGCATAGTCCCAGTAGCGTAGGGTGATCATGAGGTACATGCTGTAAGCCCTTCGAAACAGCCTGAAACCTTCTCTGGTACCCCCAGCGACCGTTGTCACATATCTCATATCTTCAGTGACGACTTGCTTGATGGTATGGGTTGCCACAGGGGGGCTGTCATTGCTAATGGAGGAACACCCTAGATTTCGCCCTGAAGGTGTTGACACAAACAGCTGGGCCAACTTTGTGTTCGTGCCGAGGACCAGTGGGTACATGCATCTTTCAAGCAGCTTTGCGACCAAAAACTTGTTCATGAACATGTCTGCTACCTTGATGTTCACGTCTGCATAGCCTGTTTACACTCAATCAACGACCGCAGGGTGGCATGCAGATGATAAGCTACGTTTCCAGAAAAGGACTTACCTCGATTAACACAAAACAGGATCATCTCGCTTGTGAGCAACTGGAGGCGCGGGCAGAGTATGCCCCGGTAGAAGGCCCACATTATGAGTTGGTGAACGCAAGCACGATATTCTGCGGAGCTCGGCGCATGTGGTTGCGTTGAATCTGCGGTAACATCCAGTCCACGGACCTTCTTGATCATGTATCTGGTATCGTGCAGCTGTGCCAGCAAATCCGTGTTGAAAGGCCAGTCGGCTAGGGGAATGTTTTCAGGCGCGGAAAGATATTGACTGTATTCGTGAGTGATTCTGCAGTAGTGAAGCTCGCAAATAATGCGACATTCCTCGTCTTTCTTCTGTGGCAGAGGACTCTCGAGCTCGATGAGGAGGTGCTCATCGTCACCTACTCATTGTTAGTTCTAGATAATCTCAGATAGAGATGGCGATGGAGCCCAGTTCCATTCGCGCTGACCGACCTGTGGGAGGTGTTGCGAGATCGATGCCCAGCTTCTCCACGGCATATTCGAAAAAGGTTCTCGCGCTCATGGTTGCCACCGCGATCACGCTGTAAGTCTCCACTGGCGGAACTATGCCTATCGCGTGTGGTAATGACATGTAGAGATACTTGTCGGTCGGTAGACTCGGTTTCGGCTCCTGCATTGGTTTCTTCGAGCCCAGAGGGTAAGAGAGATAGCTACAGTCAAGCCTCTTCGCAAAAGCGCGAACGTGCAATTCGAGTCCGACCCAAAACTGATCGTTGTCTTGAAGCACCGCCATGGTTTCGGACGTGTTCTGTGTTGTTCCAAGAAATGTGCTGGTGCTTGAGAATGATGGCACAATGGCCGATGTTTTGAATCTTTGTGCTGAGTATCTGAGAAGGGAAAGATTCTGACTCACTATCAAGGCTGCTGCTCTCAGCCTTCGTGGGTGCCTATCGAAAGCGTAAAACAATCGCACTTTCTTGAGCACAAGTCAATGCGGTTGCGGTGTCTCGAAGAAGGTGCAGTTGAGAGGCGAAGTTGAAGGAGGCTGAGTCATCCCGAACTCTCCTGCTTCCACACACGCCATGTCGCGACGTCCATCTCTATGCTCAAGCACCAACTCGAGATCATCGCTTGACAAGATGTGAAATGACTGCATGCAAGCTAGGGAGACGAGACGTCCAAATCTTGACGAAGAGGACGCTTCACCACTCGGCGCTACTGCACCCGATTCGTATCGCTTCACACTGCTTGCACCTATTTTCAACCCGCCCAGAGTTTTAGTCTCCCGTCTGTGCCTCGCCCATTTGCTTCGATGCATTTAAGTGGGTCGTTTCTCCCATCTGAGAAGGACAGTGGCTTCTTGGCAGAAGTTGGACTATGGAGACAATGATCCTGTAGGATTGTATGTTTCTTCCTTCGCTGTTCAAAAAAGGATCACATACTAGTCGCAAGCGAGAGAGAAGTATGGCAGTATTTATGTCTCTGCAGATCGTCACCTTCGTTCGTGTAGTCTTTCAAAGCATATTCTATAGCCACTCGAGGGTCTAGACCAATATGCCTACCCCACATCCGCTCTTCGCCCTCATAGCTGGCTCGTCGCTCATAACAATCGCGATGGCGCAGACTTTCTCGCAATCAAAGACCTTCACATTCACAGGCAGCGCCCTTCCGCCCGAGTTGACGCCTTCCACGTGGCCGGTGTACGAAGATTCCAATCCGAACGCAAAGTACGATCGTATATTCGAGGAACAGAATGTTGTCGTTCGCGATGGTTTTCTCGAACTTCGCGTCCCAGGAGGACAGAAACCAACAGATGGAGGAAGAGGACCGATCAGTTGTGCAGAAGTGGGCACAACGTTCGAAGTCAAATATGCTTCCGTGAAAACGTACGCGATCTTGAGTGAGGAGCCGGGGGTGTGTAATGGTAGGTTACTTCATTCATTGACGCTCCCAATGATGCGTTTCGTGCATGAGTTGAGGACGGGTTTGTTAGCCTTGCTGAATCATCGAAACAGGCATGTTCATGTACAAAGACTACAACCAGGAAACCGACATAGAATGGATTAGTGACCCGGAGTCGTTCGCCAACCAGCAATTCAGCTCCAATGGGTCGAGAGTTCTCCTGTATACGAATCAAGGACCGAGTGGTAATACTGATGCATTGACCGTCTCTGGAAGAGCGCCGGCAGATGCTACATCGGCAGTACACGAGTATCGCTTGGATTGGACAGAAGATGCCGTGGAGTTCTATTTGGATGGCGCGAAACAGCAGACGCTTACGGACTATGTGCCGACGGTCGGTGGCAGTTGGCTGTGGAATTCCTGGGTGTGAGTAGATTCCGTTTCTCGTGTGGTGAGGACGTTAAAGCTGATGCTGATGATTGTGGCTGCAGGAACGGCGACCCTTACTTCACTGCTGGACCGCCCGTGAATGACGCAGTTTTCAAGATTCTGCGCATAGAGATGGACTATAATCCCGCCTAGTGTCTCCTCGTGTTCGGGCGCAAAGAGCAGCAGCTGATCAGGGGCAAGGCAATGGAGTGGTGGCAGCCACAGCCGGGGTCGGCACATCTTGAGTCATTGCGCATGCCGGGTAGCATAGAGTTCGGATAGAGAGATTGGCTGAGATAAGATGCCGGCATACAGCCGCATTTCGGTGTTGGTTCCAATGCCTGTCGACAGATCCTGCGTGCTGGTGGAGGCCAAATGGCGTGAATGGCTGTGTGTGGAAGAGCGGTGGTGGTCCTGGCGGTGGGAGGATGACGGTCGGCGTCGAGGTGCGTCAGGATGTGGCAGTGGGAAGGATTGCACGGGCGGAAGTTTGGCTGTTGGGAGGGCGGGAGAAGGCACGCTAGAAGGGCGGGAGAACACGAGCGGTCCCCGAGCTACAGTATGGCCCCGCCATCATCGTGCGTGCGTGCTGTGGTGTGCTGTGTGCTGTGCTGCGAGTCTGCCGTCAGAGCGCAAGCGCGAATGAAGAAACGAACGCTGCTACATCCTGCGTTTGCTCTACTGCGTGCCCCTCCGCCCTCCGCCCACCTACTGTCTGCACCGCACCGCCAGTCGCCGTTCAATGGCGTGCTGAAGCGAGATCTGCATTCCGCGCTCAGCACGCGCGCGTTTGATCGACCACACGCGATACGCCTGACGCCACGACAACGACGTACAACCCCGAAACTGCCCGTCTGCCACGCCGGGCACGTGGCTCGACGAGGCAGCGCACCACGGCACATCTGATGGACGTACGCTCGTGAGAGAGAAGCTGCAAGGAACATCGCTCCATCATGCGTCGCCATTCCATGAGGACTGGTCCTGCCTTGCGCGCGGCCGCAACGCCTCCCCCAGACGCATTGAGCTTGATCCAGAGCTACGATTCCGACCTCAACCCCTCCAGACCCGTTAAATCCTCTGCCCTCGGCGTGTCCATCGATACCGGCCTTCCTCTCGAGCTGCTTGACCGCCTCAAGGCCTTTCCGCTCTTCCAGAGTGCACCCGAATCATTCCTACTATCCATTGGGCGGAGTCTGCGTCCGAACATCTACCAGCCCGCACAAGAAATCATTCGAGAGGGCGAAGATGCCAAGGCAATGTACTGGCTGGTGCGTGGTTCCGTCCGCGTCACCAGCAGAGACGGAGAGAGCACCTATGCCGAACTGAAGCCGGGATCTTTCTTTGGCGAGATTGGTATCCTCATGGACATACCACGCACCGCAAGCATCGTCGCCAATATACGCAGTTTGGTCGTGCGGTTGAACAAGGAAGACCTGCAGAAAGAGCTCCCATCCTACCCGGAAGTAGAGAGGGCTATCAGAGATGAAGCTCTGGAGAGGCTGGCTATATTGGAGCGCAAAAAGAAAGAGCGAGTGCAGCCCACACATGCAGGTGAGGAAGGGAGTATGAGGCCCCCAGCCGCGCCACGGAAACGTTCTCGTGACTGGATGGCCGGAGATGTAGAGATGGGTGAAGCTGGGTCCCTTGAGAATGGAGAAGTCACAAGCAACAAGAAACGGAAGTCGCCCTCGCCGAGCATTGCAGAAGTGGCCGCGTCCAGTGCCCTCGGGACGTCTTCTCTCACCGTTCGCCAGCTGCTAAAAGAGCTACCCTTGTTCTACGGACTTCCTTCGGACATACTGCACTTTTTAGGCGTCAATGCCCAGCCAGTCTCGTATCCACCCTTTACCGAGATCGTTAGACAAGAGACTACCGGAAGGGAGGTCTATTTCATCGTCCGCGGGGACGTCGAAGTCATCACGTCGCCCCAGGGGCCCGGCAAGTCTGTACAGCAAGGCGATGCCACCGATGTGCAGCCCAATGGCCATACCACTGATGCAGGAGTGCAGGTCCGGGCTCGATTAGGAGCTGGCCAGTATTTTGGTGAGGTGACAAGTTTGAGCCTCGCTCCGAGGAGGACAGCAACAGTACGAAGTGTGAACTATGTGGAATGCTTGTTGATTACTGGCGAAGTATTGGATGAGTTGTGGCAACGATGCAGCTCAGAAGTTCGCCAACAAGTCGAAGCTGAAGCTCGAAGACGACTCAAGGCGTCAACAAAGAAGGACGACGACGTGGTCATGTCCGATGCTGGCGGGTCGGTCGGAGGAGGTGTCAGTACAGCAGGACCTGTGAAGAGTTCCGCTACTGATGGCGATGACGATGACTGGCGAAAGGAGTTGCCTTCCGTGAAATTTGATGCACCATTGCCCATTGTGGGCTCCGAGCACACCTCACCCGCGCTGACTCCGAACATGGAACCTGTCGATCCGGATCCCTTCTTCAACGAAAATCTGGATAACATGAGAGCAAAGTCTCGCAGATCATCGCTCGCGCCGCCGATTCCGCCCCCGGATGCCCAAAGTGCTGGATTGAACGAGCATCGAACTCCTAGCCCGCCGGCAGTCCGAGTCACGAATCCTTCTCCTTTGAAACCCATGGCGGCACATCGGATGTCTCCATCAGGATCAACCACACCAGGCTCGCCGAACTCACCTTTGCGACTTAGTCCGACAGCCACAAGAAGGCCAAGCGTGGTCCGGAAGCCGTCCCACTCAGGAAAGGGCAAGCTTCCAGACAAGATCCTAACACATGTCTTCGAGCACCTCGATCTGCTGAGCGTGATGAGGTGTAGGCAGGTCAGCATGCACTGGGCGCACCTCATCCAAACGTCCCCAGAGGTGCTCAATGAGCTCAATTTATCAATGTACAACAAACATGTGACAGATGAGGTGTTGCGTAATATCCTCGTGCCACTTGTCGGAGGGCGAGCGCGCGAGGTGGATCTGTCCAATTGCTTTCACGTCACAGATGAAGGCTTCAAGGCGCTCGTAGACTCCTGCGCTCCGGTAGTTCAGATCTGGAAGATGAAATCGGTGTGGGATGTGACTGCGGGCGCCGTCCTAGCACTTGTCGACAAGGCCAAGAGTCTCGAGGAGATTGACTTGAGCAACTGCCGAAAAGTGGGTGATACATTGCTTGCCAGAGTTGTGGGGTGGGTGGTACCTGAGCAGAAGCCTGGACTTCAACAACCTCCCCCTCCTCCACAACCACAAAATGGCAAGAGAGGCATTGTGCGACGACATGCACAAGCGCTACAGCTACCAGACTTTGCCCAATCGCAGCTGGCTGCGGGTACGGTCATAGGCGCGCCCAAGCTCAAACGACTGACATTGTCCTACTGCAAGCACGTGCAAGACCGCAGTATGGCACACATTGCGGTGCACGCGGCGGATCGTCTTGAAAGTCTCGACTTGACGCGATGCACCAGCATATCGGACAATGGATTCCATTCTTGGAGCGTCTACGACTTTCGCAACCTTCACAAACTTATTCTGGCGGACTGCACGTACCTCAGCGATCAAGCCATTGTAGGCGTCGTTGGTGGCTGCAGGGCGCTCCGTGAATTGGACCTCTCCTTTTGCTGTGCTCTCTCCGACACAGCGACCGAAGTACTCGCTCTGGGCCTTCCTGCGCTTCGAAGACTCGATATGGCGTTTTGCGGTTCAGCAGTCAGCGACAATAGTCTGCGTTGCATAGGACTGCATCTTCTGGAACTACGCTATCTCAGTGTGCGAGGCTGCGTCCGTGTCACAGGTCAGGGAGTCGAAGCTGTGGTGGAAGGATGCAGATATCTGGAGCATTTCGATGTCAGTCAGTGCAAGAACCTACGGCCTTGGCTCGAGCGAGGAGGTATCGGAAGAGTGAACGGACCACCATTGAATCGCAACGTGAGATTTGAGATCGTGGCCGATGGATCCTGGAGAGGTGGATACCGATGAGCTGGGAGGACACTGAGACCGCCGAAGACTATCTCGATAGAATGCAAGACTTGAACGGCGTAGCACGACATACCAACGAACTCAAGTGGTACATGGCGCTGGATACCCTTTAGACACGAAAAGTAGAGCGAGGCCTTTTCCGGCGCAGGCACCAAAAACATCTCTTTGGGCCATGGAGGAAAGACGTCTGATGTTGAGAACGCCTGCGAGGCGCAATCTCTTTGCTATGTAGGAGAATTGAGATGTAGAAAGTGAGCTTATGCCGGCTATCTAAGGGAGGGCAAACATGGTCCTTCTGCTCGGACCATGAATCATATGGGAATGACGAAAGAATTTGATACCCAAAATTCAAACTTGACATGATCTATTTCACTCTCGATGAACTCGTGAAGAGACTGGTGAAAGAAAGAAGCTTCGACAGCGCTTTGCTTGGCGCTAGACAATATATTCACATATGGTTGTTATGCTCGATCTACTAAAAGCAGCGAGCCAGTTCTTGACTGACCGCCTCAAACTTTGGCATCTTGTCTGCCTTTCTGAACATTCTTCGCTGTGTGCAGCGCTCGTACATGTAATCAATGCAATGCAATGCAAATGCTGATCCGCTAAATGCTTAAACTCCAAGCATGCAATGTCTGTTTTTCTCCACTGTTTTTCATCGTCGCTTGGTCAAACTACTCGTAGAGATAACAAAACGGCCCAGACATGGTGTCGACCAGTTCTCGAATCTTGTACCCTTGTCCATCGGCACCCTTGCCAACTCCAAATCCGTCGTTCACACCCAAGTCGACGCGGTCATCCAACGAAGCGTCCCTGCTCGGTGGCATATTGTTCGTTGTAGTCGTGTTGCCGATGACGTATAATCTGTCCTTCTCATCGCCTTCAATTCCATTGTACTTCCAGCTATTCTCCGGGTAGTTTTGCCAGATCCACCAAACGCGGTCGACCTGGGAGTGTTGGATCCAAAAGTATGGGTCGCCGGGGGAGGCGAAGAGATCTCCGCCCGGGTCGCCGCCCACAACGAAGTGGCTGGCTGTGTGTGCGCCCAGGAAGCCTTCAGAGAAGTTGCCTTGGAAGATGCTCTGGAAGGGGCCAATCTGATGGTTGTTTGCAATGAGAGCTGTGGTATTTGGGTCGCGCAGCCACGTCTCGGCTGCATATGCGCCTAGGTCGCGACGAAGACAGCGTGGGTTGTAGCCCAGGCCATTTGGAAGAGGGTTGACTGGGATATATGACAGCGCTGGGGCCAGAGAACCTAGATTGACGGTGAGGTTGGCGAACGGACCAGATGTCACGCAACCACCTCCCTCGCCTCCAGGGAGTTGAATCTGGGGCAACGCAGCGTTTGGGATCCAAGTGCCGTTGTTGCGGGAATCGGGGTCACCATTTCCAGACATGGACGTCTCGGAGCCGTCGAATATGGGCGCGTTGTAGAGGTCTTCGGCGTAGCGACCCCAGTTGATGTATGGGAATGTCCCTCCGTAACCGCATTCCTCGCGGAGGGCTTTCTCATACGTCCAGGTGAAATAGCGATGCCATGACAGAAAGTTGCCTGTCCCATGTATGGACAGAGTTTGGTTGATGTGCGTGCCCAAAAAGTCGTCGTATCGGCTCCGTGCGCCGGGGACCAGATCGCCACTAATGCTGGGCTTGCTCATGAGGCAGAGGACGGCGTCGATGTAGGCTCGCTTTTCTTCCGCAGTGAGCGTGTCCCATTCTCGGCGGACCTTTGCATTTTCGAAAGTACATGGCGTGTCGCCATCGGCTGGTGGTTTCGTTGATTCGGTGCGCGGCAGTCGACGATTCGTGATGGACAACGATAGACTCGCAGGTGTGCTGGGAAGTTGACGTGAAGTGCGCAGTCGTACGTTGTCGAGTGCTTTGCAGGCAAGCTGGTCTGTCCCGGAAGTATCAGCAGGCACGAATGCGGCAATGCCGATCGCAGGCAGCAGGGCTACCACGGATCCGGCGAGACGCATGGCCACCAGCAGAGAAGCAGCAGCACGTGAGGTAGGGATGATGGTGAGTTGGGTGGTTGAGCTCGCAGACCACCGCACGTGGGAATGAGCAGTTTTGAGCAGGAAGCTATCAACACGGCAACCGCGACACGACACGCGGCGGCGGGCCACAGGTCATCAGCCTGAATCGCAGGAAGTGAAGTGCCGCGGCCGCCTCCTGACTCGAACGGAAGGTCTCCGGGAGGAACGGTGGCGAGCCGGGACGAATGGCGACAGCAACTTGGACTCGTCGACTTTGCTGGCCATGGCCCATGGATCACTTGCAGAGATGGGAGATGAGGCTGGGAGGAGATGGCATTCGTATGCACCGTAGCCCTCTGCCCGCCCTGCTAGCGCCTACCGTGCCTCGTGCATGCAGAACAGCAATCTCACTGATCCGGTGGAGGGTGCTGCCCGGTCATGGTGGTCCTTAGACCGTGCGCTGTTTGCGAAGCATCGCTCTTCCTCTTCGTCAGCTTACCGTGTCCGCGCAGATCGCGCACGCGCGCTACTGAACGCTGGGCCCCAGGTTGACGAGACCAGCAAGCGAAGAAGCGCAGACTCCCAGCACCGGCCGAGCCGGCTCTCGAAACACGCTTTCCTGGGCTTCGTTACCATTCTCTCTTCCCTCGTGTCCTGCCGTGCTCGAGTATCATGAAACGGAGCGCAGACTCCCCTTCGACCATCTTGCGTGCACGCCCATAAACTGCCCAACTGATGCCTGAAGTCATGACTGGCGAATCGCACGTGTAAATACTTGGTCGACCCCAACGCTTTCCGCCTCTCCGGATCCATACCTGTCAACGCACCCTGTTCTCGTCGACGAGACCCTGGGTCATCTGGAGATTCGACGTTCCGGAGCACATTGAACTACTACGTATTGCCTGTCAGATCAAGGTCTTGGGTGGTGGAAGCCCGCGGATTACCCATGCCACATACTGTACAAGGTCTCCCGGAAATCGCTCCTCTTTGACTTCACGCACACAAACTCAGTCTGCCATCGACTTCTCGGTCTGATCGGCCGGTTCGCGACATCCGAGGGCAGAACTTCTATGATTATTCTCGAAACCATCACCATTCCCAGATCGTCCGTCATCTCTGCATCTGCGAAACCGCAAATGTGGCACACGAAGGAGTCCTAGGACGCAACTACCACAGCACCAAGAATGAGTCTCAGACTTCTTCAACGTCAGGCGACGGGTCCGCCACCGGATCCGGCTCGATGCGCAGAGAGCAATGCACACGAAATCCTGGGTACCACGGGAGCCATGATGACTCTGGCACTCATCACCTGTGGAACACGATTCGCAGTCAGAGTCCTCATGGTCAAATCTTTTGGAGCCGACGATTATGTCATGCTATCTGCTTTACTACTTGCCATCGCGACTTTCGCATGCTTCGTCGGCGAAGTCCATGATGCGCAGGCAGTCGGTCGACATATCGAATGGTACGCTATGCCCATCCTGCCCAGGAAGCTCATCGACTGACAATGCCTGCAGCATATCGCCAGAACAGAGCTCACTGTTCGCAAAATGGATGTACGTCCACTCACTCATCGTGATGTGGGGTGTGGTCTTGGTCAAGATATCGATCGCATTGTTCTTGATGCGCCTCGTGCCACCCGGAAAGAACTGGAAGGCAATTCTATGGGCTACCATTGGTGTGTCTCTCAATCCGACATGAGCTTTCATCACGGAACTGACACGTCTTCTAGTCTTTCTCATAGCATTCATGCTAGCTTGCACCGGCACTCTCGTCTTCCAATGCTGGCCGATCAAAGCAGCCTGGGACTTCGCAGCTCGACAAACAGCAAATTGTTTTTCCAACGGTACCTTCTCTGCCATTGGTCTAATGAACAGCTGCATTAATGTCGTAACCGACTTCCTCCTGGCCGCCTTACCGATTCCTGTCATCATCAAGCTGCAAGTGAACAGACGCACCAAAGTTTCCTTGATCGCCATTCTCAGTCTTGGATACTTTGCCTGTGCAGCCGGAATCGTCAAAGCTGTGAAGCAATCCCATTGGTTCGACGAGGCTGATCCATTCTGGTACAACTCCTTCAATGTCTGGAACATGATCGAGCTTTGCACCGGAATCACAGCAGCTTCGCTCCCGGCCCTGCGACCACTCTTCGCCAAGATTTTAGCATCCACCAAAGATGCCTTCAGCTACCCCTTCGGCTCCAAGGACCGCACAACTCCCAGCGCCAATTTCCGATCCAAGAACAACATCTCGGGGACTCACGATGTTGCATTGTCCGATATGAAGTACCTCAGCGCATCATCCCACAACGATTCTATAAGCAAGTCACACAAGAACAAAGCCAGTGTGGACGAAGATCCGCTATTCCCAACCGGCGGAGAGCGATATACTGTCGGCGTGACCGCTACACATGATCATAGTGATGATGGATCTTGGGAGGACGTCGAAATGGGAGGAGCGAGGAATGGCAGTCAGGAACGACTGAATTCACTGACGACGACCTCTCCGACGCAAAACCACCAGCATCAGATCTTCAAAACGACGGATATTACGAGCTCGTCACATCATGTCGACGATGCTTCGGTGAGACATTTGCGATGAGCAAATCGCGGCCATGGCTCAAGCACGCTTTGAGCGACAATTGAATCATTTCCTCCTTAATCAGGCAACCCCGAACTGTGACACCATAGGAACTTGACACTTGATCATCATTTCTGATCCACGCAAGACGCGGCGACAGATCTGGTCCTGACCAATCGGACCATTACGACGTAACGAGATCATGATTCGCTTGGAAGAGCAGGATATATTATTAGGCACGCGCGGAGAGCTGCCATAAGGGAAGAGGACACCAGTGGCCATGTTCGCAAGCAAGCGAATGGACAGATATTGGGCTTCATTTGGGAAGCATTGCCGTCAGGGAAGGGAAAGAATCTGGCGCGCCTGGAGTTCGCACCGAGAGGAGAACGGTGTCTGGGCTGCGGCAGAACACGATATGCATGTGGCACGGTGGATATGGATCTACTCCGGATGCTGGCCCAAATAGGACATACTCTCGAGATACTGCGGCTCTGGCTACCACACGTGGAGTCAACGGTGGAGTCAACGTGGAGTCGAGGGTCTTCGAAACGACGCTCGCGACATTCAACAACAACACCAAGCTTCATGATTCCACATCGGAGAATTATATAACCTCTGTTTATTTTTTTTGTGGGGGGAGTGGCATGATCAATCACTATATCCACACGGCCCGGGAAAGAGCCAGAAGCGGAAGGTCGGGTCGGTGTCGATTGCGAGTGGAGGAATTAGGCAGAACTCCTCCTGTCTTTGCCGCAACGAATCTGTCGCAGATAGTACAGATGCGAGATAATGTATATACAGCTTTTCTATAAACACGCGAGATGCAGTACACATGCGTGGGAAATGTCTCAGGCGAGATTGTCGAGACAGCTCGTATTTGCTCGTGCGCTGCGTTCACGACTGGTGATACAGTCAGCGATGTGAACAGGAATTGCATGATCGCAGTTCCACTTGGCATTGCAGTGTCGGGCAGTAGAACTGCAAAGGTACGAAGCGATGTCCGGTGATCTCCCGTCGAGCTCGAAAACGAGACAACAAGGTCGGCCATTCAGGTCATCATTGTGGTCCTGGAGAGTTGCACAACCGTTGGTTAAAATCTCCATTATTTTGAATCTTGAGAGCAGAGTCGCTCAGATGTGCTCTGTCCCTCCCACTTCATCCGAACGAAAAATCTCTCGAACATGATCGCCGCAATTTGCATGGACCTTGGCTCGCTAGCAACAAGTCTCACAAAAACAGATTTTGAAAAAAATCTGAAACACCGCCCATGGGGTATCTCAGCAAGTGCGCATAAAACAGACCCGAAAAAAGAAAAGCGTCATCAAACATCGTGGACGATGATCTCGAAATGTGTCGGCGGGAGATCTTGGTAAATCAGGAGTCACCAACATCCCGGATGCCGCCAGTGGTGATCGTGTAAGTCGCTTCGCCTTCTGGGCAATCTGTTTTGTTCCAGATGTCAGCAAACGGAGAACTCGAGACTCGCGGAACGAGAACACAAGAGGAGAGGGTCTCGAAGCTGGCTGGCGGGCTGGCCTTACCTGGAGAGTCCAGGATCTTCGCGACACGTTCCTCGCCACGACCCTTGCGAAGGAGGAGCCGAGTGGACGATGCGTGAGCAAGGACATGCCCGCCAACGGGCTTGCGGCCATCGGCACTGGCGAAGAGTGCACTCGCGCCAGGATCGGATTGGACTTGATTGGTCATGAAGACAGCGACATTGAACTCTTCGGCGTACTCGGTGAGCTTGCGGAGGTGTTGACCTAGCTTCTGTTGTCGCTCGCTGAGCTCACCGCGACCGGAATAGTCGCTGCGGAAGAGATTGAGGATGGAGTCGACGATGAGCAGGCGATACTCTCCTGTGGCGAATTCCTCTGCTAAGGAGAGGAGGTCTTCGTGCTGTTGTTCGCTGTTGCCACTGCGCTTGTATCTGATGTTCTCGTTGCACATTTCTGGGTCCACTGTAGCGAGGTCAGCGTACTAGGACGCAAGGAAAAACCACCAAGAGAAGAGTGCAGGGCAAGCTCACTGTTGAAGCGCTCCGCGATCTGGGAGATTCTCTCAGGACGAAAGGTTCCCTCGGTGTCAATGACAGCGACTTTCCCATCGGCCCCTCTAAGGCTTTTGGGACGCTGTGCGATGACACACATGGTGTGTGAGAGCTGAGTCTTTCCGCAACGAAACTCGCTGAACACCTCACTGACGCTGCCGGACTCAAACCCGCCACCGAGGATCTTGTCAAGTGCGTCGCTGCCGGTCTTGATCTTGAACACTGCTCGGCGTTTCTGGCCCAGCTCAGCAGAAGTGATCCAGCCAGTCGTGGTATCCTGAAGCTGTGTCAACGAGAGAGAATGTCACCAGTGGCGAACAGACTCACATCCAGCTTGCGGCAAGCCTCTTTGATCTTGTCGACCTTGATCTCTGAGAATCCCTTGATTTGCTTGAGCTGCTTCATCATGGCCGCCTTGACGAGCTGTTCCACCCGTCAGCTTGAGCAACAAACGATTGGACTACAAACACCTACGCCGACTGTGGGGAAGCCATTGGCCTTCAATTTGTCGATATCAGCTTTGTTGATGCCATGATTCTGGAGCTGGTCGACACCGCAGATCTCGTGCGTGGGACTCTCCTCTTCGATCTCGTCTGCAACGACGGAAGCAGGCATGTTTGACGTGCGGCGATCAAGCTAAAGTGAGCGGGTAGCGAGACCTTGATGTTAACGCTGCAAGAATGTATGTGCTGAATGGGGCAGTACTGGAGCTGTATGAGAGAATGAGAGAGATATGGTGACGAGGTGGAGGTTGAGGATCGAATGCTCCCAGAGAGTATTCCGACAGGCAGCCATTGTCGCGGTGGTTGCAGTGGTTGTGGAAGGTGCGCGTTCGGGACGAGGTCGTGCCTTCTCTACCTGTGTGGAAAGCGTCTGAGGAAGTCGCATACCGCGAAGCCGAAAAGCCGCCACTGGAGAAGCACGCAACCTCACTGGAAGAGGTCAACACTCACACTCACTGCTTGAAAAGCGATTGCTTTGCCCTGCAAGTCAATCAGGAGTAGGAATGGGACATCAAGCAACGCGGACATGCAAGACCTGGGAGGATGTTATCGACTGATTTGTCCATGTATCGAGCTCTCTCACACATCAACAACCACTTCCACCAGACTTCGCTCGCTCCACCCGCCGCCGCCCCCCATCTCGATGTTTGCCTACCTCCCACAAAATGCGACTACCGTGCCCCCGTCTTCCCGCAACATCGACGAAGGCTTTCATCACCGGCGTCTTGCCATCATTCGCGTCGATTGCTCCGCTCATTCCTGATCTTGGAAATCTGCTCGGCTTCTGGGTATAAGGTATATGCTGGGTCGTGAATGGTCGTAAAGGAAACTACTTTTGGAAATGGTGTCGTTGGTCGTGAGATCGTTCGAACGCTCGATTGAGAGTAGAGGTGATTTTCTGGTTTGCTGAATTACTAAGAGACTGAGAATCGTGTTGGCCAGAAGAAAAGCTTTCGTGGATGGTCGTGTTGACCGTTGGCCAGGTGGAACGCAACCAGTATTTTGGAAGTGAAATCCTAAGCCACGACCTGGGTGGGCGCGACAGGAGCAGCGATTGGCTCAGGCTGCACAGCAGCGTCTGGAGCAACCTCGCCATTTACTGCAGTACCATTGACTTGCTCAGCAGATGGACAGTCGCGGCTGATGTGGCCAGCCTCGCCGCAGCGGTAGCAAGTCTTGCCAGCGCTGTTCAATGGACCACCATTTGGCGAAGTGCAGTCACGGGAAATGTGGCCAAGCTTGCCGCAAGCATAGCACTTCATGGCCTGGGCCTGGCAATCACGAGCAAAGTGGTTTGGACCACCGCACTTGTAGCAAGTCGCAGCGCGGTTCGCACCGGCGAAACCACCTCGGAAACCGCCACCGTATCCGCCACGAGCTGGTCCACCAGCACCACGACCGGCAGGTGGAGCAGCGGGAGCAGCATTCGGAGTTGGGCAGTTACGCTGTTGACGTTAGTAAATGGAGCGGTGCACGCGGAGAGAGCTACATACTGCGAGATGGCCAGCCTGACCGCACGAGTAGCAGTTGCCGGCACCACGAGCGCCTCCGCTCAATCGCAGAGTTGGGCAGTCGGCTTGGACGTGGCCGAGGCCTTGACAGTGGTAGCACTGCTTCGCTGGATCCATTGTGAGTACGTGCACTGCGTGATTGCTGTGTGGAAACTTACTCTCAGTTGTCCTTGGGTGTGGGCAGTTGTTGCTCTCATGGCCTAATGCAGGCGGTCAACATGAATGCTGACACCCGTTCTTCAACATGTTATCCTTACCTGGCTGCTTGCAGTTGTAGCACAGGCGCTCGCTGCTGGAGCAAACCTCGGCATAGTGTCCAACGTTGCCGCACTTGTAGCATGCTCGGCGCGAAAGAGACGACATCCTGACTGCCAATTTTCAACTATGACAATGTACGAGTCAGACTCTATGTTCTTTTGCGGAGGGTTTGTCGTGGGCGCGCGGGCAGAAAGCTTCTCGGTGGTCCAGTGGCTGCTTCGAAAACTTTTCACGGGAAGGGAAAAGGCTGGATCGCGGTTCGATTGCGCTGCGCTCGTGCTGATCCGTCGACGGGAACGTACCTCGTGATACCAAGACCCTGCTGCCGCACTTGTTAGCATGTGCTGTTGAACCCATTGCGACGATGCGCGCGCTCGGCTGCGCGCTGGTTGTTTCGAGGGGAGCGTCGCGACTGTCCGGGTCGCAGTGTTTGCACGATAAGCCGATCCACGGCCTTTCGGTCCCGCCGAGCACGGTTTTCGCACACATACCTGACTCGAAATCGCTGCTGCTGCTGCTGCTGCTTCCACTATCCTCCTCTCCACACACCACGAAAGGTAGGTCGAAGAAAGCAAATGAAACGACGTGTTGTGAAAGGTGTCGAGGGAAATGGCGTTGGGGAACAAAGCCGCAAAACAGTTTGCCTTCCACCTCCACCCCACCTGAAGTGAGCAGGCATTTGTTGCCGAACCCAATTCCTCGATCCTTCACTGGTTGATTAGCTTGCTTTCCTCTCCAGGGTCTGAAAGCTAGTCGGCGCACCTAGCTGAATGCGACGTTGTGGTACCTGAGCACGAGCCATTTGTGAGAGCGTGTTTACCGAAGGTTGCAAGCGAGGTCATCAGCGTGGGGAGGAATCTAGGATCGCATGTCTTCCAGAAGTCAAAAGGCATGGACAAGAAGCATGCCTTCAACCTGTTGCGCGAAAAGAGTCGCGGTTCATCGTACATTCATAAATCTATTTCACATCTGTCGTGCATCTTTTCCAAGCCGCGTTTCTTGAAGCTCGCGATATTTGCTGCAGTAGTTCTGTCGACATCTATGCCTCTTTCTCGATGACAGCAGGCGCCTTGATCTCTCTGCCCTTGAGGTACTCCAGTCCCTCGCCAGAGTAGCTGATGAGAGGCGACACCTCCACGCCCTCGTCCTGCTTCTCGCTAACAACGACCGCGCCAGCTTCCTCCAAGAAGCGCTTGCCTTGTAGGAGGATATCCTTGCGTGAGGTCTCTGGATCGTCCTCGCCAGTACCCTTCGCGTTCTTGAGAGGAGAGAATTCGTCCTCGCGCTTTACTTCCATGCTGGCAAACTTGTCCATCTCTAAAAATGGGAAGCAGTCGAACACAAACTGCTCCATCTTGATACCATTCGGCTTCTCGGGCTTGACTGGATTGCCCTTCTCATCGACAGTGGGGATCTTCTTCTTTGCAATGTGGTGAGGTAGTTTGTGAGCCCATTGTGGTATCGAGTCGAGGAACTCGAAGCTGTAGTAGTGGTTGACGATATTTGCGGCACGGAACTTGAGTAGGTTGTTGTCCTTGGAGTCTTTGGCCTCGGCGGTCTCTGCATCAATCTGGTGTTTGTCAGCACATAAGCTCATCCCAATGGTGACCTGCAACAGATCGGAAGACTAATTCTTACCTCAGAATACTCCACGACATCCGGCTTGCCGTTCTTTTGCAAGATTAAGCCGACGCTCTCCTTGGCGTTGCGTTTTCTCACAACTTTGGTCGCAATAGACACATTCTTCTCAGCACTGAAGCCAATGAATGTCGGATCGGCGACGCGAACCAGGCAGTTGTCGACGCAGTAAGCGTGGATGTGCTTGACGCCACGCTTTTCCATATCGTGAACGATTCCAGCGTTGATCAAGCCGTTATACAGTCCACCATTCCCATCTGGTGCTACAGCAATCTTGCTCTTGCTCTCTAACAGAATCTGTCCCTCCATGGTGATGCACGGCAAGATGCCTTGCTCGAAGAAGAGCACGTTGTTGCGATTGAGTCCGAAGTACTTCTTCTCTTCGAAAAACTCCTGTGTCGGCTTTCTCGTTGGGCCAGAGGTCATGATGTACCACGGGATCGTCACCTCCTCCTTGTTGTGGATCTTACTGGCCAAATGTTGGAGCTTCCAGATACGCTCCGCTTGTAGTTGGAAGAGGGACTTATGACTTGGAAGCTCAATGTCGTAGCAACCCTTGGGTGCTGAGCTGCCCAAACGTGTGCCTTGCCCGCCAGCCATGAGCACTACACCGACCTTTCCCTCTGAGATGAGCTTCAGGCCCGAGTCATACCATTTCTTAAGGTCATTCTCGTCACTGTCGATCGTAGATGTAGTAGCAGACTCCGGCAGAGGTTCCAGCTCAGGCTTCTTGTCTTCGCCTTCCGTCTTTGCTGGGTGTAGCGTCTTCTTGGTGATCTTGTTGATGTTTTCCGGATCAATGCTCTTTGCTTGCTGGTATAGTTCGCCATGCTCTTGCGTGTTCAACTCCTCCCAGAAAGAGAAGACTTGCCCCTGACCGGCCTTCTCATACTTTTCCTTCAACTCTTTAAACTCCTGCTCGGTAGGTGGCTGAGAGGCGGGTTGTTGCTGGCCCCCGCCAATGTGGAGGGAAGAGGCCAGCTTGTTGACGGTGTCCTTGATGGCGTCCATCTGTAGATTTTGGAGACGTGTGTTTGGGAGTCGAAAGGGAGGAGCTGAAGAGCCAGGAAAAAAGAGTGTCTTTGTTTAGAACGAAAATACGAAAGTTGCGTACTCAGCGCGTTGCATCTCAGCTGTCGTGTTTCAGGCTGCCCCTCCAAACCGGAATGACGCTGCTTCTGTTCCAGACACCTTCGCCCATCACGGTACCTTTGCCCATCGAGCCCTCCATTGCGACCATTGCTCCACAGATCTCCCTCACCATTGCCGCATGGTCGACGCTGGATCGCAAGTTCGTTGACGGAGAGCAACCGCACAGCCGCCATGAAGAGGCTCCCGCTCCGCCTTCAGTCAAGATGACTCGCAAGCGCCACCACTCTTCGGACACAGCGCTCGGTCGTGTCACCCAGCTGAGTCCAATGATCTAGACGGAAATCTCAGAAGCAGACATATACTGGAAGACATGCGGCGGATGATGTCGCGAAGCAAGGGCGACAACAGCCGTGGGTGAAGCTCAAACTTCTATTGAACACCGTTCTGAGCGACAATCATGCCGCGATTGCAATCCCGGTCGAGCGCCTCGTGAAGATATAATGAAAAGAACAGTGACACCGTGTTCGACGTCGCCAATTGCGCAAAGAGACTTGGGACACAGTTACAGCACATGGTTTCGGTCCACGCCGTGTCTTTGTCATTACTGAGGAGGATATTCCGCTTGAGACTCTCATGAAATCTGCTATAGACGCCCGGAGGACCCAATTGCCATTCCGTGACACATTGGACGTTGCCGACAATAGCGACACGGCAAGTATTTGACGATAAAAAACCTCTGCCTTTCCCTTTCCTATCTAGCAGCACCATCTCATTGCATTCATCATGGGCCTCGCATCGCTTTGTACATTCGCTAGCGTTCTTGCTTCCTGTGTATCCGCCGCATATCCTTCTCAACCAGAAGGCATAACTACGACACAGATTGAAGGCAAGCCTGGAGTGTCGATGTCATTCAAGAAGGTACGCTCATTGATCGCGGCTCCAGGTAGGCACTGACACAGACAGACGACCATATGTGAAACTCGATCCAAAGCCTACGCGGGCTATGTACATCTTCCAAGCACGGGACTCAACGACGGCGAAGGCGAAGGCGAAGCTACCGTTTACAATGCATCGATATTCTTCTGGTATTTCGAAGCACGCAACGATCCAAGCCATGCGCAGACTGCCATCTATCTTGCCGGTGGGCCAGGTATCTCTTCAATGACTGCCGCGACACAATCTGGAGGCCCATGTACTGTACTACCGGACGCGAGCAGTACAGAGAGCAACCCATGGGCGTGGAACCAGTTCGTCAATATGCTTTACATTGACCAACCAGTCGGCACAGGCTTTTCATACAACTCCTTGATCAATGGAACGAGGAACCTGCTCTACACTGGAGCTGAAGATGGCGATACTTTTGATATCACGCCTACAGAAACTGGCAATGGGACACAAGGCGTCGAAGACCCCACAAATTTTCTCGGAACATTTTCAAGCCAATCCACTCTACGAACTGCGAACACTACAGCAAATGCTGCGCGAACGCTTTGGGAGTTTGGTCAGGCGTGGTTTCCCTCATTTCCTGGCTACAAGACCGCAGACAAACGGATTTCCATCTTGGGCAATTCCTACGCCGGCTACTATATTCCTTACAGTGCAGCCTATTTCCAAGAGCAGAATGTCAAGATACAAGCAGGTGAGCTGCAAGCTCAGGTCTTGCCAATAAACACGATAGGCTGGACAAATGGGTGTACCGACATGCTCTATCAGGCTGAGTGGTATCCTGAAATGGCATACAACAACACATACGACCTACAAGTGCTTCCAGATGAAGCTTATGCGGCAGCAAAGGACGCCTGGACCACTGAAGGCGGCTGCCGAGACCAGATATTCGTGTGTCGTGAAGCTGGGAACGCCTTCGATCCTGCAATGTATGGCAACAACGATGCTGTCAACCAAATTTGTCAAGCAGCGAGCTACTACTGCGCCGTGAACATCATCCTCGGTCCGTTCGCCGCGTATACCAACCGCTCAGCATTCGATCTCTCCCACTTTGATCCCGATCCCTCGCCTCCGTATTACTCCGCCGGCTTCTTCAATCAAGCCTTCGTGCAGCAAGATCTTGGAGTATCACTGAATTTCACACGAAGATCGAACGCCGTTTCGAGCGCATTCCTTCCTACTGCCGATGCCTTCCGCGTCGAAGGGCTCAAGAACATCGAATACCTCCTCTCACAAGGCATCAAAATCTCCATGGTCTATGGTGATCGAGATTACCGCTGCCCGTGGAATGGTGGTGAGAAGTTGTCTCTTGCTGCGAATTGGTCCAGCTCGACTGCGTTTCGATCAGCAGGCTATGCCAATATCAAGATCGGTGACTGCAGACAAGCTGGCGGCGTGGTCCGACAACATGGGGGCCTCTCTTTCAGTCGGGTCTTCCAAGCGGGCCACGATGTCGCATTTTCACAGCCAAGGACTGCATTCGAGATTTTTAAGAGAAGTATACTTGGGTTCGATGTAGCGACCGGAAAGCGGCAAACGGACGATAAATACTCTACCACAGGCCACAGAGACTCATGGCATATCGGAGAGACTTTACCAGAACCGCCAGCGTTTGAGTGCAATATTTATGCTGTGGCGGAGAGTTGCACAGCTGAGCAGTATCTTGCTCTTCAAGACGGGACCGCTGTGGTCGAGAACGGTATTGTCGTTCAACCCAAGGCTGTGATGGCTGAGAGTAGTCACAATTCATCCTGATTGAGAGTGGCTCGAAGTGCCCTGGCATTCTTTTGGTTCGAGTGAAGATCTTGTCTTGCCCAATTCTATCCGCTCTCACTCACAGCTGCGAGGTTTTTACATGAGCAAATTCAAGCAGGAAAGCAGACTCCCACCAGGGTTTCCGATTGCGCATGGTATACTTCTCATTCATCGCGTAGTCTCTATGCCTGTCGTAGCAAAAGCCTGGGGATGTCCCGGAAATAAGAGACTGTTTGTCCGCGTTGTGATTGGCGGATGCTCCCGTCCGATTCAAGCTCTCATTGCTGATGTCAACCATGCGTTCTTTGCCATTGAACATATCACATTCTGTCCACCACCTCTTCATTTCCTCTTTCCTCAAGACCAACATTGCGCATAGTCCCACGCAATGTCTTCCGCACGATCTATCATGCGCGCCAGCCGCCTGGCTGTGCGCTCGACCGCGCGACCATTCTCCACCACGACCGCAAGATTCGCAGTCCCTCTCAATGAACGCGGCAACGACACAGCAGACGAGTACCGCCGAATCATGAAATCGAAGCCACTCAATCCACACATGACCAACACGAACTCAACAATCGCCAACGAGATGCCCAACGTGGGCGAAGACGCCGCTCCACCGGAGCTCATCACCAGCGTCGACGCCAACTTCGTACCAAAGGACTCCAAGCCTGAGAACACAGAGCGCATGACAGGCGGCACCCAAACGCCAGCGCCCGAATCCGGCCCCAACGCAGGCCTCGATGTAGGTGAAATCGAAGGCGGCACGTTCAAAGTGGAACCTCTTCGTCGCACCGGCGAAGACGTGAACACCATGCGTGCTCGTCTTGTCTGTAAGCCAGCACTCACATAAAAGAGTCATCATTGCTGACCGCTGATGGGGAATGTTTGAAAAACAGATCAAAGCCGGAAAAGAGGGACATTAGAGTCCGATCTCCTTCTCTCCACCTTCGCCGATGCCAACCTCGGAACAATGACGACGAAGCAATTGCAGCAATACGATCTTTTCCTTGATGAGAACGATTGGGATATTTATTACTGGACGACGCAAGAGCCGACACCGACTTCTATGGCTTATGCAGAGGGTGCGGGACCGGATATGGCTGCACCGGAAATGCAGGGCAAAGATGTTGTGGATGTTGGTGCTACTGCGACCAAGTCTGCTTCTGCGGATGGGACAAGAGTTCGGGAGCCTGGTACTGGGGAGTGGGCGGCGACAATTGGCACTTTCAAGGCGGCCTATCGACCTGTACCGGCGAGGTGGAAGAATAGCGAGATCTTGTCTATGTTGCGGAAGCATGTTAAGGATCGTAGCGCAGGAGGTGTGCAAGATCATGGACAGGTGGATGTTTCCAGTCAACGTAAAGGCGGTGGCTTGGGATTCATGCCTGAGCTGAAGAACTTTGATCAGTGAGATGGTGAGGGACTGGGTGTGTAATACATAGAAGCAATACAATGTACATATTACTCACTTGCTTCGTGGCTGATCGTCAGACGGGAAGTTGTGGTCTAAGTCTGCCCCATGGTTTTGCACATTCAAGCAGAACATTGCTCAACACTGGTAACTGCAAGCCGCACTAATGATGGGAAACGCTGCTTGCTACGCCCGCCACCAGACTTAATGCATGCCGCCTCCAGTGCGGTGTTGAGGATATCTCAATTGACGATATGTTGAAAGAGCGCTGAAACCTATCCCTTATCCTTGTCTCCCGCCTTCCTTCTCGATCGCTTCACCGGCGCATAAACCTCATTGAAGTTCATCGCAATCGCCAGAAACCTCATGTCGCTGTCCGGCTGATACGCCAAATCTCCCAACAGCACATTGACCTTCGCCTTGAACTCTCCTTCCAAACCCTTCAACCGCTGCCGAATCGAATCCAACATGTTCCGTTCGCCATCGATGCCGCCTTGAAGAGGCAACAGAGGGGGGATTGGGGAGTCTGTCTCTCGTTCTCGTAAACGTTCCCTTGTTGTTTTGCTCGCAGTTGGGAAGAGGGGTGAAGGTTCTGATCCTTCGTCCGCTTCTGTGATACCCCAGCGACCAGCGCGGCTGCGAGTCTCAATTTTGGCAGCCATGTCCTGTCGACGGGTGAATTCGGCTACGCTATAGCTGTAGAGACTATCGAGTGCGTCGCGATAGGCCAGCATGAGTTTGAACAACTCGTGCAATTGTGTGGTGAAGTCTAGGCCTACCATGCCAGAAGCGCCGAGAAGGCCTTTTCTCGTGATGTTGCGAAGATACTCTGTATGAGCATTGATGAGCGTGTCGAGTGTAGCATCGGGCTTCGTCATGTTCCGTTGTAAGTCAGCCCAGCCCTTTTCGATGACCTCGAAGAGGACGTAGTATTGAAGCTGGTCCACAAAGTGGATCATCTCAGCGAGTCGACCTCTCGCCGATTTCCAGTCTGAAGCAAGCTTGTCTCCCACTGAGGCTAGCACGCCTCGGGCACCAGTCTGAAGTCTCCTCCAGGTAGTGGACAGCGCAAACTCAACACGCTTCACTCTCCATAGGAAGTTGAAGACTTTGAGATACTGGCGACCAGCCCAAGGAGTTACGATGACATCCAAAGGCGAGTCTACTCGGTACTCCAATGTGAACACGTCCCAGCCGATCTCGCCATGACTGAGCTCCAACATGCGAGCGTCAAGGCGGCGTAGAACATCTGCGTTATCATGCTGAGCATTGGAGTTACGAATCGCATGCTCCAACTGTGCTGTGAGCGTATGTCGGTATTGGCTGTTAGCCGGCCGATCGAGGTTCTGCGACAAGGACTCCATGAGCAGAGCAATGAAATCGCCCTGGCCAAGTAACAGATATTTCTTCATGGCCTTCAGGTGTGTCGACAGAGCGAACTTTGTCTCCAGCAAGTCCATGAGTCGGGCCATAACAGCTTTGTATGCTTCGTCAATGCTAGCGAACAAGTCTGCCGTATCGCCATACTTTAGCTCTTTTGAAGCTGACTTGCTATACGATTCCACCCAAGCACTGTCGCCACAAGCGTAGCGAATGAAGTTCAGACTCTTTCCGATCAGGTAGACGCGGTTCGCAAAGTCTGCACTCATGATTGTAGGGATCATGGCTTCCTGCAGACTGTACTTTTGCTCCCAGACACTGGTAGCACCGCCCTCTTCGTCCGGATTCTCGACCACGAAGAACTCCCTGTAAGGATCTTCGAGCTCGCCGTCATAGATCCACGCCCTGAGCATGTGGTAGAAAGGTCTGGTAACTTGCGTGAGCAGCTTCTCTGCAAAGTTGTGCACAAATGGATCGCCATGCTGTGATGAAAATCCGTGTATCAAACTGATCAGCTCGCCACCTTTCTTCCCTTTCGCTGACTCCACGATCATGCTCATAAGCCGCAGGCCTAATGTGGCTTCTCTAGTCCAGACTACGCATCGCTTCAGAGTGACTCCTGCTTTGCCCAAGCCACCACCAGGTTTTTCGTCATCGAGCTCGGCCAGCGCCCGTCGGATCTGACCCTCAAGAGTAGCAACCAGACGCAGGTACGATCGAAGTTCTTGCCCTATTGCGCTTCGCAGACTCTGACCTACCAAGCCGCCTTCGTTCGAGTCAACAAAGTCGGAGAGCGATCTGTAGAGCAGCGACGGTTCGGCAAGTTGATGTAGCAGGGCAATAATTGGCACTGGCAATGTGGTAGGTAATCTGATGCTCTTTCTGTCCGCGAATGGCAAATGTGTAGATGAGAGGCCCTGTAGTGTGTATGGCAGATCGCGTAAGAGCGCTGGCTCTGGTGGTTGGAGCGCACCTGACGTATTCTTCACTGGAGATTGAGGTTGCGATGTCCCGTTTGCCCGTTCCTGAGTCCTTGGTCTCGGAGGCATAGGTCGCTCTCGATCGCGCACTGTAGTCCCCGCTTCCTGCTGTCCTGAATCTTGGACATGCGGCTGTCTAGGCAGCCCATTCCTCGCAAATGCATCGTTGAAGATCTCGCGACGCTCTGCGTGTTGCTCATCCTGTTCTGTGTCCGGCTCCTCCTCCTCGTCGTCCTCTTCTGCCTGGCCCTCGTACTGCCCTGGTTGTGATCCTGCCCTTTCTCGCGCACGGCCACCATTGCTACCAGCCTTAAGGCTTTCGTCCTCTCCGACCCGCAGCAAGAAGTAAAGTATAGCCCACTTGTTGTTCAACACGGGTTGGCTCAACAGCCTGGAGTACAGGTTGCTGAAAGTGGTCGCCTGCGCAGCATCTCCGTCGCGCACAAGCTTCCTCTTGATCAGGTCTGCTGCTTGATTGACATCGTCGACTGGCAGAGGTTCGTGCTCGCCCTCGTCAATCAGGTTCGTTGCGATCTGGTTTGCGTCTTCCCAGCGCTGGTCTGCGCTGTCTTCATCCTCGCCTGGTTGTTGCGGGGGAATGGTCCGCTCAAGGAGAGATTGAAGCGCGTTTTCGACGCGTTCTTGTTGACTTCGCGACATTGGGAGGCGGTCGCATGTTCGTTGTGGGCGCTATTGTGACGAGTCGACGCGCATGTTGTTCAGCGGCACGCGATGTTTGGCGGGGTGAGCCAAAGTCAAAGTTCGAAGTGCGGAGTGGCATGTGAAAGGGACTTGCAACTACCTACGCAAATACGACGATGCATGAACAGAGTGAAACGTGACGCATTGAATTTATTTCATTACTTTGCCTCACTATTCGTAGCATGTCGCGCTCAAGTCGGTCTATGAACTCGAGCCAAAAGGTCGCTGCCACGCATGGAAGCAGAAAAGGAGTCCTTTTTACCGCCCATGCCAGCATTTCCGTTTCCTCTGCAGCAAGTAACGCCAACTTCGCCATCTGTCTGTGCAGCTGCCACATTCGCCTTGTTTCCCTACGCGGCCAACCATGAAGGAGAATCCCCTGAAAAACATCGACAGTAGACTCAAAAGTACACCACTGGCATTTAGTTAAATCACACGATCTGCCGTCCGTACACCGGCGCATCATCGAGGGGGCGCGGCGTCGGCGGCGACATGTTTAGGTATTTCGAAGGCGACTCGATGCTGTGAGCTACGCCTTCGAAAGACCGATCGATGGAGCGATCAGACATGTCAGCGGGCTCCTAACTACGCAATGGTTAGATGCGATGTTCGGAGGCAAGAAAGTGTGGTAACACTTTGCTTACCTCCTCTGCATCTGCGCTTGCGCCATCTGACCTTGTTGCGGCATTCCAGGTCCGCCTTGGCCCATTGCCATGCCGTATGGATTGGCGTAATGTTGAGTATCGCCGGCAATTTGTTGCATAGCCATGCCAGAAATGCCTTGTGCTTGCGACACTGGACAGTCCTTGTGGGCCAGCAAGAGAGTCTTAAGTCCAACAATTTCTTCACGTAGCTGAGTAACGGTAGCAGCCAGTGCATCGTTCTCCGTACTGAAGATCTCGACTTTTTGCTGGAGGTTAGCCAGCCATTGCTTCTTGCGCTGTCGGCATTTGAGGGCGGCGACACTGTCATATTGTTAGCAATCTAGTATGGAAGAAGCAAGGCAAGTGGGTCCTACCGATTCCGCTCCAAGAAGTTCTTACGCTTCTCCTCATCCGTCATCTTCTTGCCATCCTTGCCCATCTCCTCGGCTTCGGGGCTCATGTCGTCCATATCTTCAGGCTCTTCCGACTGTGTGCTAGCACGCGCCTTCTTGTTGGCGCCTTGCTTCGACGGACCCTCATCATTCTTTCTCTTGCCATTTGCCGCACCCTTGCCCGCAGCACCCTTCTTGCCACGAGCGTTGCGCACGTTGGCCTTGTTGTCCTCTTCCGAATATTGGTCAGCATGCTCGGTGCTACCGGACAAGTTGCTACCAATGCTGCCCTTGTTGCCTCGCTGGTCCTGCATGCCTTGTTGGTAGCCCTGTTGCTGTGACATTGGGTAGCTAGTTGCGTTTCGTTGTTGTTGCTGCTGACCGCCAGCCTGCGCCAACATGAATAGACCGTTCGCGGCCTCGTTGCTTTGGTGAGATCCGAAAGGATCCTGGCTGTCTTGCGTTGCGCTCTGGCCGTTCGGGTTGTACGGCTTGCTGTCAAGATCTGGCTGAATGTTCGGGTTCTGTTGCGCTTGTGATGTCGGGGGCTGTCCGAGGCCGTAAGTGTTTTGCGAGGTTTGCGCACGGGCAGTCATTGCGGTTCGATGGAAATCAAGAGTGCCAGGTGTGGCACCTCCGCTCTGTAGGCTGCTGAAAAGAGCCTGTGAGTTTGGCGATGGCTGTGGGAACATAGACCCACCACCGCCGGGCGTCAAACCAGTTCGAAGCGAAGATTCGTTTGGAGTCGGGAAACTACCAGCGAAATGGTGGTCGCTGTTGAAGTAGTCGTTGGAGCTTGTCGGTCCGGTGAGCATAGCCGGACTGAGAGGGCCTGAGCGAAGGGAGCCGGGCCAGCCGGGCGTGCTGCCAGGAATGAGCGACGCTGGCGATGTGAGGCTGGTCACGCCTGGAAGTTGCGTCTTGCCTGGTGTCTCTGCGGGGTTGCCAAACGCGCTCTCGAATGGGTTGGGCTCCTTGGTCAGATGGGATCCGTTGCTCGCGACGCCAAAATAATCGCCGTCGCCGTTCTGGGTAGGTTTGGGCGGTGGAGCGAGCGGCGCATTGGCACCAGGAGCACCAGTGTCTTTGTTTTCGGGCTCCGCTGCAGGCTGCTTGATCGTAGGGACCGATGTCTCTGTGCGATTGTTAGTGGCGACCGACAATGATGTGGCAAGTGCTGCGCGGTCGCGGTGATGCGACAATGGCGGCGACGTACCCGACTTCTCGGATGGCTCTTTCTTCGAGATGTCTATGCAGCAGTCAGTCGTCGTGAACTTGCGCGCCAATGGAATCTGCCTCGTGCTGATAAAGCCTATGATGCAATCGAGGCTCGCAGGTGAATTGACGGTGAGCGGGCGCGCAACTCGGCAGCGACGCCAGCGCGGAGAATTTTGCAGTGTCGGGGGGATCACGTACCTGGCGCCTGCAACGAGTTGCGATTAGAACGCGGCGATGCAGTCTGGCTCTTCGTGCTCAGGTGTGGTGAATTGGCAGTCGTTGTTGATGATCGAGTAGCGACTGCGGCCATGATGACGTCGGGTGGCCTGTATCGTGCTGGGCGCTGCCAGGTGACGACGATCCTCGAACCTACTGCCTTACTTCTTCCACCTCTCTTCTTCGCACTCTCTTCCCACTTTGCCGTGTGCAACTACGACGCCGGAGCACTGGATCTGGTCAGCAAACGTGTGCACGCCGGCGGGTGCAGTGCGCATGGAAGGGGAGGAAATGGCGTGGCCGCGACTTGTCCCATTTGGGCCGCGTCGACTGGGCCAGCAATTCCTGCGCGGTGGCAAAACGCTTGCGCGTGGCGACGAAACACCTCTGCGAAGGCGTCGCGGGCTCCCCAATGGCATTGCACGCGGTGCAGAACTCACCTCGAGTGCGCAGTCGGCCTTGCTCTGATGGACGGCTGGTCCTGGCGATGACTTCGGTCCTGGGGCGCTGGTGACGTAGGTTTCGCAGCGGTTTCAAGGAGACGCGACGAGCGACCGTGCAAGTCTCGATGACAGCGGCCGTGTAATGCTCCAAACGGCCTGGCGGGCGTGAGCAAAAAGTGGTCGTAGCAGTGTCGTCCAGCGCAAGCGCCCTCTTTTGGTAGTACAACGTGACTTGCACGCGATGTTCGACTATGCGCGGTGTTGATGCGAAATACGTCAGCGGAGGGAGTTGAGGCAATGAGGTCAGAGTCTTCTTTATGGAGGAAAGGAAAAGCTCGGCAGATTATTAGTGAGCGACTGGGCGCGCGAACGCGCAAGTGCAAGTGCGCCAGCCGAGCACGGGCCCGCTTCCTCGCTCCTCAAACACCTCGACTCGCAGCTCCGGCGCGCTTCTCTCGTGACACCCACGTCAACCGCCGGCCTCGAGCCACGCCCTTCCGCTGCCTCGCCGGGCGTCGCTGCTGCTGCTCTTTGTGCCTGCACAACAATCCGCCATACCGCGTCCTCAAAGCCCTGTGCAGCGCTGAAAGAGGTGGTTTGAAATCACTCGCTGCACGTGACTGCACGGCACGGGCGGCTACGATCTCCTCGATGCGCTCGATCGCTGGCCCAACAGCTCACCGAGCCTCATGCGCGCCCTCGATCTTCGCGGATACCGCTCCACGACCATATTTCCAACCACAACATTCACTCGCAATGCAGCAGTCGCGCGCAGATGGCCCAGAATCACCACGAGGATCACCCGTCTCCATCTCTCATGGGAATTTAAACATCCTGGAGCCTCTGACGTCTTCCCTCCAACACTCCGATGATAATCCAACAGACGCAACAGAGTTTTCCCCAAAGCTGCAGTTCGGACACAGCTCCTCGTGGGCCGTGGCGCGTTTAGGCGACCTGTGGATCTTTCGGAACTGCACACTCCATGGCATGCATTGAGCTTCCTATTCGTCCATGTCAATTCTGATCTTGCAGTATCGGACGGCCTTCATCCAATGCGCTGATCGTACAGCATCCAACGGGCCGTTCAGAGGCCATGCAAACTCCCTAAGAAGCATTCCGAGTTGTTGCTTTCAGATGATGCTTACTGGAACTGCCTTGACAGTATTGGCATCGAAGTCTCACGCCATTTGTGGCGCAACCTGACGCTCATTTCACCTCTACCGTTGAACCACAGCGCAGAAGGTGCACCACGTCTCAAATTCGGTCGGTACCGCTGCGAGCTCGATAGTGGTATCACGTCCTTTTCTGCAGCTGTTGCATGCCGTCGCTCGCCACCTGCGACCACGGAACATGAGCTGTGGCGCGACTCTCCAACACTCTGGCATACTTTCGTGACTCGAACGCAATTAGTCAACGAGCGCAGGGTGCCTGACGGGAGCGCAGGGAACGTTTGACACTCCACGAGGCAACTGGGCCTGTCGCTCCCTTGCTGCGACGCGGAGCAGAGCAACGAATTCCCACTCGCTCAAATGGACAGAACTGGCGCCAGAGCGTAATTCCACTGTGCTTTTCTACTGGCGGTCGTGCCATCCCTCGTAGTACGCCTGGCTATGCTCAGGCTCTTTGTTGGAGTGCTATACCACGTTTGTGGCTCGTCAGGCTTCAGCCCGGGAATGAAGATAAGAAAGGGTCTCTAGCAAGGTCCAGGACACCATGTCAAACGACCATGTATAGCACAGGGTGCATGGGACTTGTGAACAGGTGAGGTTGAAATAGCCGTGCTTGTGACGTCTAGTGAGGATCGCGACTCGCACCCACCCATCCAACCACTACCTACTTTCACACGAGGGAAGATGACATATTGCATCATAGGACATTTGCAGACACACCATTCACGGCCAGCATTGCGAGCGGATGCGTTGCGCCAAGTGAGATATCGGCTGAGCCCATATGCACTAATCTCACGTTCCGTATCTCAGGCGACGGCACATGCATGGCACTTTCTGAAACGCATCTTGAGTCGATTGACACTCATACTGCGCATCAGAGGCGAGCGACATTTTACGCGCCATCTGTCGCTTCCTGCTGAGGGCACTCCAACATGACTCGAGACCTGCTCTCAGCAAGCAATGTGAGCCGCTGAGATGCGGAGGGCATCATTCCAAGCACAAGTGGCGAGCATGTCACGCGAATCCGAGCCCTTCGCGGCTGTGGAAACACCATGCACTACCTTTACGACAGACATGATGCTAAAGGCAGTACATAAGAGTGCATCTGTGGACTCTTCGTGATGATTCCACATCGACCAGTTGATTCCGATCGCCAGACTTAGTCTTCATGCGCAGAGATCAACTTTCGCAAATTCGACTCACCCAAAAGTCATCAAGATTGCCACGCAGATGCACGATCGCGGCCTTCCCGCGCACAATGATCGCTGCATATGTCTTCGGAGCACACAACTTCGTGTTGGCGCAGGAAAGGAACATCACACTGCACGACGCCATTTGCACGAACACTCCTCAATAAGTAGCCGCGTCCGGACTACCATCGGAAAGCAAGACAGAAACCAGGATGAACATTGGGTACTCCTCCATCCAGGAAACTCGAGTGCGCTTTCAATCCTCATATCTCCGCCTTGTGCAGCGTAGCTAAGGCGCTCCGTCTCAACAAGCGACGTAGTGTGGGATCAATTTCGCGAGAGAGATCCCAAAGTGTCCATCTTGCCGAATTCCCATGGAGGATTTTGCTGTCCGCAACTAGCCGGACTGGTGCATACAGAAGAGCCATTCTGCATTGCCTTTGCTGCAGGTAATCCCTATGTGGCGAATCGTGGAGTGCCAAAGCGGAGCACCTCGAAAGACTGGCGCGAGCTTCGTTCTCGTTGTGCAACATCCTGCCCGAAGCGATAGGGCGTCGTACGAGCTGCTTGCGCCAACTTTTTCGGCAAGATGTGCGAATCTCATCAGTCAGAATGAGCTGCCCGTGATGCGAATCCTGGACTCTGCATATAAGACATGGCGTCGAGCGCATACAAGGACCTAGTCCTGTTGGCACTCCGCACAATCTCTAGACCTGTACGACATACCATCACAGACGAGGATGCGCACCTCCTACGCCTTTTGCTTGCTCGCGCTGTTTCTGGGTGAAGCAACTTGCAAGCCTCCAGCCAAGCACGATGGACGCAATGCACTCAGTGCGTTCATCAACATGCGCTGTAACAAAGCCGCCGATGGCACTCAACCAAATTTAAGCACGCCCTCGTTCGGCTCGAGAGGGATCGGCTTCACAGTTTGCAGCGAGCGGGAAATCGAAGCGCCAATTGGACTAGTCTACAACACGACTGTTAACTTCCACAACTACCCTTGCTGGAATTCTTTTGTGATCAAAGTCGATCCGACACCAGGATACTCCTTAGATACAATCCCGCCTCCAATCAACACAATCATGATCTTCACCAACCAGGGCTTGGTTCCAGGTACTAATGACACAGTACAAAGTACTGAGCAATTGTCAATCGCAGACGCCAATGTCGACGGCAACAGTCTGGTAGCGATCAGTGCGTGGAAGTCGTACGAGCAGGCTGAGCACCCCAACATCTTGACTGATTTGGGGGATGGCAGAACGAGATATGTCAGCTATGATTCATTTTACTACGACATCGGTCAGCAGTCTTTGCCATTAAAGGACGTTCTGCAGCGTTTGTTCGACCAGCAAGGGGATGAACTGAAAGCGTTCGTGGAAGCGGAATAGCAGTCCCAGGGAGCGATGAAACGACGTTGTATTTGGGAGATGATGACTCTCAATGTCTGCGACACTTACATCGTCGACTGCGTTTCCTGCGTGGCCTTAGCTACATTCCTTCCGCCGAAGCATGCAATTGTGGAAGTGGAGCCAAGTCGAAGCATCTCGAACCTCTTCACAACGCAATGCGGTGACCGCTTCAAAACCACTCGCAATCGATTACGAACAGCCAAACCGGGTAACACAGCATCACACTTGGCGCTTTCGCGTTGCGTATCGAAAAGACATTGAAAAGACACATGTCGTGGTGTGCACGAGGGGAAAAGAAGTAAACGACATTGGGCATGACTTTCGCAATCAAAGCTTGGAATTAGATGGCGGTTTTTTCGAGTCCTGTTGGATTGTGTCCCAAAATCAGGTCGACTTCCTCCGCAATAGCAAGAACCTTCTCCTCTTCTAACCTCTGACCAACGACCTGAAGACCAATGGGCATGCCATGGAAGAGTTCCAGGTCATCTGTGCGGTGTGTCAGTCAAGTCTCTGCTGTGGGCTGGAAATCTTCACTTACACTGCTTTGCCACTTCTTCATCCAGTGGATTGAGTGGCGTTGCCGATGCCACCGCAACATCGGTGGCCTTATCGACGGTGATGCCTGACCGCACGGCCACTGCCGTGTAGTCCAACACATTCCATACTCCAGTATATCCAAAGTACCGGCCCTCGGTTGGCTTATGAGACGGTGTTGGCGCAGCGGGAGCGATGACCGCATCGACGCCTGTGGACTGCCAATAGGAGGCGTAACGGACTCCATAGTCATACTTGCGAGTCTCAATGGTCCAAGCGTCGTTGAGGCTGCTGACTGGCAAGTGACCGACTTTCTCGCCATACGAGATGGCCAACTCTGGGACAGGCGGCTCACCTGATGCCTCTAGCTGGGAATGAATGTCCTTTCCTCCATCTGCTGCAAACGTGTCCCACTGCGAACAGTCAGTCATCATTTTGGCGACTGATCTGCGGGTCTGGTTTGCCACATACCAGGATTCCAAATGCTTCTGCATGAGCGGGAGGCTCCCATTCTATGACCTGACCTCAATGCATTAGCAGTGTCAGAAAGAGACGAAATGCGCGACTGGAGTACCTCATGTCCATTGGCGATCAAGGCTTTCACAGCCTCATCGACGGCCCGCGCGATTGGTGGGTGTGGTCGCACCATGCCATCGCTCCTAATCACACCAAAGCGAAGCTTCTTCGATGCAATCTTCTTTCTTGTCTCGTCTTCAAGATCTTGGCGCCAGGGCAGAGGCACAACATTTGGATCGAGTATCCAAGGTTGCACATCGAGCATAGTCTTGGTCAAGAGCCGAAGGTCTTGGATGCTGTGGCCCATTCCACCTATTGCCGAGCGAACGACGGATTGCCCCTCCATCTGTGAATGATTAACTTCTCGCGGCGATGATCTTTGCGGAGTGCATGCGGTGACTCACACTGTTCGCGACCCTCAAGTAGGAAGTCCGGTTGTGAGAAGGCTTGAGTCCGACTATGCCATTGAAGGCACACGGGAGACGAATGGATGCTCCTGTAGGGCATTGTGGATCAGTGGTCAGACTATGGAAGTGCAAGAGCATTCACGGCAAACTTACCAACGTCGGACCCGACGCCCAGGATACTCCCTCTCAAGGCGAGCAACGCAGCCTCCCCTATTTAAGACGGAACAGTCAGCGTGTATGCCACCTCGTCGAAACATGACCTAGTAATCTCGCTCACCTCCCGACGAGCCTCCTGAAGAGAGTAGTGGATTGTGCGCATTCTTGGTATACCCGGTAATGTTGTTGTTCGTTTCGATCGCCTGCCAGACACAATCCGAAGTCAGTCTGTGCCGTGATTCGAGTCGCACGTCACGAGGGAGCTCAGCGAACCATCAAACTTGTCGGGACATTTGTCTTGCAATAGAACACTGCCCCCAACTTCCTCAGGTCAGACACGAGCTGCGATTCAGTATTTTTTGTCTCGGGCTTGCCAAGCCAGGAAATGTATCCGAGCGATGTATCAACACCTTCGATGCGGAATTGATCTTTCAACGAAATCGGTAAACCATGCAGGGGACCGACAGTCTTGCCGGTCTTTGCATAATGCTCATCAAGTTCGAGAGCCCGTTGTTTGGCATCGGCGAAGAATACTTCGCTCAAGCAGTTCGTCTACAACGATCACAAGTCAGTAAAGCGATGCACAGCTGAACGTCTTGAGCTGAGGCCTACCAATTGATGAGCGATGGTTGCACGATGAGAGAATGCTTCTGTGACTTCGACTGCCGACAGATCGCCTGATGCGATGCAGGATAAGAGCTTGCTCGCAGATTCGATTTCAGTAATCTCAATCTCTTTGGGAGACAGTCCCTCTCGAACAAGATCAAAAGCAGAAGGGACAGAAGCGACCGAGGGGACGCTCTGAAGCTGCCATTGCGAAGGCAGAGATGCCGCTATCGCTGCACGTTTCTTGCGTGCGACTTCTTCCCAACTTCGCTTTGGAGCCAGCTCTTCTTGCGTCATGGTGAATGGTTTTGGCGAATGGCGATGGTTGAATGAATTGTTTTACCTGGCACTTCTTCCGGCCCTTATTATGTACTCGAGAGAGCGCAGTTGCTCTGCTTCGGTGCTACATTTCCTTGGCTTCAATGGCTTCCCTGTCTCACGAGCAGTCGAAGCTAAGACATGGCATGTGTAGCGTCCGTGCTAGCGTTTGATGGCTACGTGACAACGTGCAGTAGCCTGGTCCAGGGTCATATGCAAGACGCAATTGATCTACACGACGCAAGCGTTGCCTTAACAGGAACTCTCCACTTGGCGAATGCTTTGCGAGACGCGGCGGTTTGGCATTTGCAGTTTCTGGCCCATGTTGCGCGATTGCGCATGTGCCCGACGGAAGTGGGGCGACGGTGGGAATATGCCGGCTCCATGAACGGCAATGCACTTCTGTCAAACAGCAGCCTTGCACATGGGAAGGAGATTACAAATGTATAGAAGATGGAAGAAGCAGTCGCAGCAGAGATTCGACAAGCACAGCGCAACAACACAAGTCGCAATTCAGATCAGATATGGCTCCATTTGCCTTGACTTTCTCGTCCCCCTCAGCGGATGCGGCATCCGCGATTCGAGTACAGAAATACGACGATGAGAAGATTTCGAGTGGTGAGCTGGCAGCGGGCGACGTCTTGATACGATTCCTTGCCATTCCCGTCAATCCACAAGATTTGATGGCCATTGCTGGAAAATATCCCGTTCAGCCTGTCTACAGCACTTCCGATGGATCTCGAATCGCAGGCAACGACGGAGTGGCTCGCGTGGAGAGCATCGGACCAGGAACCAAGTCATCGCTGGCAGTTGGAGATGTGGTGCTGCCAAAGCGCCATGGGCTGGGAACTTGGCGGAATGTCGCCATCCTCCCTGCTGATGCGCTGCTGAAGATTCCTCGGGATGTGGAGCCTGTAGCCGGAGCGTTGCTCAAGATGGGCTTTGCACCAGGCTACTTACTCGTTGAGGACATGGTCACCCTGCAGCCTGGAGACTGGATCGTGGTGAACGCTGCGTTAGGCGTCATCCCGCAAACAGCGATTCAGTTTGCCCGTCTGCGAGGCTGCCATGCCATTGCGGTGGTGCGGTCCCGAGGGCATGAGGAACTGGAAGCAGCGCGTGAGCTATTGCTCGCAAATGGCGCCGCGGTGGTCGTCAGTGAAGAGGAGCTGGCGACGCACGGACAGGATGCCGATCCCAAACTCGCAGCAGCAGTCAAGGGACAGCTCGTAAAGCTGGCGCTGGACGCAGTATGGGGACCAAGCGCTGAAGGTCTGGTGCGCCTCCTGGCCCCAAATGCTTCGTACGTCAACTATGGCTCTCTAGGGGGCGCAGATGTGGACTTGAGGCTCGGCCAAGAGCAGATTTTCTGGAGACAGATCAAGTTCCGCAACTTCCGCTTCTCACAGCAATTGGCACTGCGCAGTAATGCACAGGTCGAGGCCTTGTTGGCATGGTTTGTGGAACTGCTGCGAGAACAGCGAGTGCGAGTGCCGCGGGTGGATGAACAGTACTTACCGGCGGGTGACGGGGATGGTGTGGATGCTATCGCACACAAGGCGTTGCATGCTGCGCAAAATAGGGCGGTGGGAACGAGGAAGACAGTTTTGGTCATTCCCGAAGCATAGATCGTAACGCAATAGACAGACCTTGTCTCCATCTCAGCTCGATTGGCTTGTCGCAACCTGCTGCCAATGTGGTCCTTTAGTTCGATATCACTTTCACGCCTGTCAGCAAAGGGATGTCAAGAACGTAGACGCAACTGCTAAGGGATCACGGAAATGAGACTGGAGGTAACATCGGCACCAGCGGACCTTATCCCTGGGCCGAACGAAGAGGCAGGACAGAACGCAATCGAGCTTGTAAAATCATGTTCATGGTCTATCTGATCATCTCCGACAAGCCTTCTATCGGGATGATACGCAATCAGTCCACGTATGTCTTCTCCTTCTCAATAGCAGCAGCATTGAACTTCCGCAGCGTGTCCTCCAGTCCGGGAATCGGCTCATCGAAATCGATGCGCGCACTGTTCATAAAGCGCGCCAGGAAGCCATAAACCCCATTCAAGAAAAATGCTTCTGTAACCACCTGATCGCCCAACAAGGCTTGAGCCTCGCGCAGCGTCTCCGCCGACACAATATTGTTGGCGTTGACCTCCTCCACCAAACGAGCCAGCAAGCGCTTCCTGGCGGTGAACAGCTCGGCAGGGAGTGGCTTGCTTGCATCGCGAAGGGCAGCGAACTGTTCATCACTGTATCCCAACACACGTGCGACAGGCTCATTGACATCCCACTCATATGGAGCGTTCAGAGTCGCAGCCGTGCGAAGCACGATAAGTTGGTACTCGCTCGCTCGCAAAGCATTGTTCGGGCTCCAACAAGAGGCCAGCAGCTTCATGAAAAGGGGCATCTGCACCGGAGCGTTTGCGAGCAGCTAGAGAAGTGTCAGAAAGTTGATTGCTGGTTCAGCATGGACATCAGCTCCGTACCTTGAAGATGTTTCGCTGGAATGGCAACGTGTTCAGGGCCGCGGCGACCTCTGCCGAGGCCTTGTCGGCTTCGACATAAGGGAGCAGATGCTCATTGGTGATCTTGCGTTCGTTCCAGCTGGCCATGGTGTGCAATTCTTGTTGTTGGTGTTGCCTCAGATTTGATGAGAGTGTTGATGCTGAGCTGATCGGGAAAGGGTTTGCGCTGCTGGCTGGACATTTCTACTATGGCTTCTTGCGCCATCACTCGGTCTTGTGATGCGTTGGTCATCTTCTCGGTTTGCAATTGCCATAGTCCGTCCGATGCAATGCTAGCACAGCTAGCAAGTGTCGACTCGCACGCAACTTTTCGTCACTTCGATCTCGACAGTGCGACACTAGCAGTAGGTTGCATCTTCGAGCGTTTCGAGAGTCGAAAGTGAAGTGTACCGACCAGAGTAAGCCCGTGAACTGATGTGGGTCCTTGTTGAAAGGACCATCTGGTGTTAAAATCTCGCTACTGCAAGTAGTTTGCATGGGTCCTCGTGGCACATCTGCAGATCAAAGTCTTAGCGAAGACACTAGTCTAGTGTCGGGGTGATCGACAGACCACGCGTAGTCAACGCGGATCGAGCCTACCTCGCCCTCAGCCTCTTCGCACGTGCTTTCCCCTTGTATGTATGCAACTTCCACTACTACTTCTGGTATTGATCTGAGGCAGGTGGGTCGAGTCGGGCCTGTCGCGAAGCCCGATCAGGAAGCCGCGCGCAGGCAACTTCCTCCGGTCTAAGAAGGAGACTAGCTGCGACAGCAGAATGGAGACTGGGAGATACGCTTACTTGGATCTCTCTCGCGAATTGGGTTCCGCAGCTGCCTCGCTTGTCGAGGCAGAGCGCCTTGATTACGCTATACAAGGCGGAGATACGAGGATCGAATAGTACTCGAATTCTATAGGCGGAGGAGTACGGAGGATAATGTCTTAGCTATAGGTTAATCGATTAGGAATGAATAATCTTAGTAGGGGCGTATTAATATTATAAATAAGAGTTCTACTATTCTATTTAGTCGCCGCCTTCTAGTTACTATATATCTATTTGTTTTAAATAGATTTAGTATTAGGACTTTAAAGTATCTATTAGTAGCTTAAATATTTATATAATTTCTACTAAATTACTGTCGGTTTAGTAGCTACTATAGCAAGGTACCTCTATAGAGGGTATTTAGTTAGGTTTAAAAGGTA